>VKHH01006057.1:0-28953 GCA_015144975.1 Epipyxis sp. PR26KG | reverse complement strand
TTAAAATTTTCACAAATTTTGTGTCGAAGGGCACCCCAACATTCAAATTTCGGGGTTTCACTCCGGAACGCCTTACTATGGTGTAACAGAGAATTATTTAAACTCTTGTTGGATGTGACATAAATTATCCCATTACAGTAGTGATATGGTCGATTCAACTACTGTAATTAATTAGTCTTATTTTTAAACAATAATTTACAACATTATCATCATCATCAAAGATTAAATCTCTTCGAATTCTTTTGGATGACAAATACTTATGATGGAAGAGTCACAATCATGGAATAGATCATGGAATTTAGCCACTACATGGTTTAATGCAGGTTGTTTTATTAGTGGAGGAAATATACACCAGATCTATTGAATTGTTCTTTGCAAACTATCAGTCATTTTCATTACAAATCATACGGACGGATTTCAAAGTCGTACAATACTTTTCAGTTGTTGGATGGATGATAACTTCAGATTACTACATGATAGGATCGCTACAATCAAAGTTGCTCTTTTTAGAACATGCTCCCTTATGGGAATTAGTAGAAACGATGCAATAGTTATGACTTAATGTCATAATATGTTACAGAACTTCTACCAGCATGAAGTATTTTGGTGTTTACATTATAATGCAACAATTTCTAGTTTCTCTAGCTTATTACTATATAATTGAATTTATGCAAATGATGCGCCACCATATGTTATAATCTAGTAGTCAAAGAGAGATCAATAATAAATAATAATATAATAATAATAATAATAATAATAATAATAATAATAATAATAATAATAATAATAATGCAAGCAAGACAGCACACTAATCTTTAAATTTTAATTCAGGGAATATTATTATGAAAATCTCAACAAGGAAAATGTCCCTCCTCTTAATTATGTACTTACTATAAAAATAAATTGATATGATGATATATAACAGAATGCGCAGCACTATCAAATGCTTAAAATCTAAATCAAAATCTTAACGTAGTTTGGATTAATTCATTCTGTTCTCCCAGAATTTATATTTTTAAATAATGGCGAATTAAACAATAATATGAAATCACAACAATACATATTGTAGATTTTCATTATCAAACCAAATAGAGATATATTGTAAGTGATAGTTGAGAAGGACGGAGGAATTAATACTTTTATTAATGCTATCGAGTAGAATAGTAATATCCGGATTGGTAACTTAATACCGGTAAGTTAATTCCACGAGTACTATAAAAGATTTTTTATAATCTATGAACTCCTATAACTAATGAAGATATAATAACATATTTCTCTGACTCCTTAAGATACTTAGGTATGTGAATTATATCAAAATGACTGTTTAAGATATTTTTGCGTTTTGATTTTCATATTGAATGACAGAACTGAATTTTTTACAAGTTAAATATTTTAATATACTTTATATCGGAAAGATTTTACGATATCGAAATATCGATATTGAGATGATGAACGTAAACAAAATCGACGATAACTCGGAGTTAAAGGAAGTATCTTTCATGGATACAACAGAGCATAGATATCATAAAAATAAATTTCTTACGAAGAATTCGACAGCTGTCGTGGTGAAGGTTACAAGTAATTATAGCCAAATTCACGAGATTTGTTGTTCGAAAGAAGTACTGAAAATAAGATCTATTTACTTTTATCAGCTGTTTTTATGCTCAGATCAGAACGAGGTGGAGTCCGAATCGATCATAACAATTGTTGAAGACAAGCCATTAGTTGCTATTCAACTGCTGAAACATTTGCATGATTTTAATAATGGTACTGCGATGACCAATTGGAATTTGGATTGGGCTATGTTGAGTGTGAAATGGCAATTGGAAGATTTAATTGAACAATGTGCTCGAATTGCTTATTTCAAATATAAACAAATCGTCACTAATATTCCAACATCATTTGTTTTATGTAAAAATGCAATGATTAATACATTATCCAAGTGGGGGGATCCATCCATAGATAAATATGCAGTATGTGAAGGTTATTTTGTGGAAAGATTCAGTTGCTTTAATGGTATTTGTCGAGAATGTTGTTCGAAAGGCTTTCAATATAAAAAAATCACTTGTAAATCTTGTGGATATTTGACAAGAATTCTGCGCTCAATGAAGATTCCAAGAAAATGTGACAAATGTTTGGCAATGGATCAATATGTTCAAGTTGACTACTCATCGACATCAAGACAAACTTATCGCCAAAATATTTCCATAGGGGATAATGTAAGCGAGGCACTCTTCGTCGAAAGTGCAACAGCTAACATCGCAGAAGGTTGTGAAATCAAGTTATTTTGGGAAGTTATTGAGTTCTTGCAAGTCCATCTTCCAGCTACTTTCGTAAAATCTCCTCTACCCAAAGCTGAATTACTTGAAGGGTTGAAAATCCGAAAAGATTTGTGGCGTAAAGCTATGCTAAATTTATTAGATGTCGACGAGCTAGGAGTCGTTATGTTTTAATTAATATATTGGCTAGTTAAATATTAAAATAGTATTTTGATCTACGATCCGATACGGGATATCGGTTATTACCGTTATAGCTATTTGCAAAAAAAGAGTCCTACTAACATGAAAAATATTTTTGAGAAGCCCTTTTAATTTTTTTTTGAATAATTCAAATTTAACTATTTGAACAAAATCACATTTCATTTTACTTAATTTGCAATAAGTTTGTTTAGAAATCTTATCTCTGGAAATAATCGTAAAATACTTATTATTCAAGACGATACTTCTTAAAATACTAAGTTTTAAGGTTGTATATTCTCAAAGTAAACAGTATCGGTAAATCATCATCGATAAATTGCAAAAACAAATATGATACCAATAAAATTGCTATTATAAAATTCAAAGCATGTCAACTTCAAAAATATTTATATTGCAAAAGCATGGACTTTTGCTATCTGAGTAAGACGAAGTGTTACACTGTTCACATATCTCAGGAACACCAACAATGTCGTAAATATGCTTCCTAAGCGATGATATTACAAAGAGTCCATCGGATAAGTTTCAACAGAATTCTATTAACCCATTCTAATATAATCTAACTCCTTTTTTATTTAAAACTTTTGAATTGAAGAAAGAAAGAACTCTTATAAGATTCCTATGAAGAATTTTTGAATACAATAATAATTATTAATAAAGAGTAAATTTGAATAACCTCACCTAAACATAACCTTAAATATGTTTGATAATTAACGGTTAAATCAATCATATCCTTTCAGCGCTTCTCTTTGCTTGATAGTGAGAATAGTATCTTGCTTCAATGCATGAGGATCAATACTCGCTCTCTTCAAAGCATACTGTACTCTAAACAAATCATACAAATCTTCACCAATCTCATCAGATGATATTCCCAATTCAACTAAATGAACACTTGATGTGAATGACTTCAATAAAGCTTCACCAGCTCGAGGATCAAATCGATTGTCCCTTAAAGATACTTGATATAAAGTGTTATTCCGGACAAATGTTTCAGCAAGTTTTTTACCCCATTCTGGACCTAACTTATTTCCATCAAAATATAATATTTGTAAAGAATAATTCATCATCAGAGATCTGCTGAATAAATCTAATGTCGCTGTGCCAGCACCACCAAATTTATTATAATCAATAGATAACACTTTTAATGAACGATTCAACTCCAAACTCTCTGCTATAGCATAGCAACAAGAAAACCCCAAATTATTATAACCCAAATCTAATTCTTCACATACATTATTATACTTCAAAAAATCAGATAATAACACTGCCAAGCTGTCATCCAATAAATTCCCACGTAGACTCAGTTTCTTTACTGTATGATTATCAATCAAAGCATCAAAAATATTAATACCACCATCAGACGAGATACCGTTATACGATAAGTCGATATATTTTAATACAAAATTATTCCGTAAGGTTTTACAAATTGATATCCCATGACTTAACACCTCATCTTGATTCGATGCAAATTTTGAACCAGTTCTATTGAGACTCACATTAATGATGCGACATTTCTTATTTAATCGCAATGCCCAAAATATTTGATTTAAACCAAGTCGACTGAAATAATTATCACTCACATCTAAATATTTCCAGGATATCGCAGGGTTTCGTAAAGCACCTGCGATTATATTAGCTGTTCCAGGCTTAGCACCAATATTCGCAATTGATAAATATTCGACTGTATCATTCGCTAATGCTTTGACCAAAAATTTCGATCCTTTGTAACCAATATCAGGATTATCATTTATTTTAAATCTTTTTATTTTACTATCAGTCACTTTTTTACCGTTCACGAATAAACCTATTATGATAATACAAGCAAATAGCATAAATGTCAAGTTTAATTTCAGATAATATTCATAACATTCATATTGGCTCTAATGTAAGCATGTTCAACACTCATCATATTTATAAAATACCTTTGGCAGCATCTGCTAAAGAAATAGCTGCAGTCGAAGTCAAGAAATTATTTGATAAATCGACATCGGTGATGCTAAGATTATTAATAAGAGCTCTTGCGATAAAATTTCCACCTTCTTCCATTAAATCGTTTGATCCTATCAAAAGGGTAATTATGCTGCAACTAGGATTGCGAATAGCCTCACCTATAGACAATATGGTGTAAGATTAATTAAAGAGAAATAATATTGGGTCGATAACCCAACTGTGGGATAACTTTACATAATGTAATAATATACATTAATCAAATATGAAGTATACATTACCTAGATATAAAGCAGCGATTGGTCCCATTTTATTATTTGTTAAATCAATATATTTTAGCTGATTTGTTAATTGTTCAATTTTAATCGTCACTAAACTTGCTCCATTAGCACCCATTCGACAATTATTACAATCCAAATGAGTTAATGTTGGGCAATTTTGCAATGCTGTAGCTAGTTGTAAACATGATGGCTCATCCAGATAAACATCCTGAATCGTTAAATTTATTAAATGTCGATTGGATTGCATACCACCAAACATAGAAACTAATTCCGTTGGTTGAAGTAATGAACGATTCAAGTTGAGATTTGTTAATGATTTATTATACATTAACCCAAATCTTATGTCATTATTTGAAAGTGATGCATCACCTGCCTTGTGTACAGAATAACCTAAAGGATTATCTGAGACATCTAAGTCAGTGATTGTACAATTCGGATGACCTAAAACAAATGTCAATGATGAAATAACATCCGGTCCTAACCCATTCCTCGACATATTTAATGAACATAAATGAGTATAAACTTTCTTCCTTTTCTTTGCATTTCTTAATGTATATTTTTTCTCTTCAATTTCCCATAATACAATTTTGAAAAAGTCTCTTGGTTTGATATTATGTAATAATTCGATTTGATCACATATTGCCATACCACCAACTGGCAATAAAGCATTGCCAGACAAATCTAAATGAGTTATATTTTTATTACGATCAATTAATGTGGCAATTGCATATCCACATAATGTTCCTAATTGATTATCAGCAATACTTAATGAAGTTAAACTGGAACAGATTTTTATTTCATGTAATAATACTTTTTCTTGTGCTGTTGAAAGTGATTGTAAGCTACTTGTAGCATTATGTGATAATTTCTTATTATTTTCTAATACTTTTTTCACATATTTTTTTGATTTATTAATTAATTGATGATTTTTCGTATTATTAATTTTACTAGTATGATCATTATCTAATTCACCACCTTGAATTAATCCAGAATTAGGAGAATCTAAAAAGTCAAAAGAATGACTATTATTATTTTGATTAAATCCACTTCCAATTGACATATTATCATCATTTTGACTTTGATTATCATCATGATGACTATCAATACTCACAGAGTGTAATGCGTTTATTAACTCATTAACTGATAATTCTTCTTCATAATTATTATTATGAATATTTTTCTGTAATTGACGTTCTTTTATCATTTTCACAAAAGCTTCCTTTTCCTTTGCATACAATACACCATTTGGTTGACCAGCCAAACCAAATATTAATGTTGGTCCATTAATAGGACCAATATCATTGCCGGATAAATTTAATGTATGTAAATTCTTCAATTTACATAATGCAAATGGTATAATATCTGAACAAGATGGTCCTAAATGATTATATGATATATCAAATATTTGTAAATTAGATAATGGATTACTTTTCAATCCAATAAATATATCATGTGCAGCTGATTTAATTACTTCACGTGATAACATAGTAGGGAATCGTATGATTTCTCCTAATCGATTATGACTTATTTCTAAACTTAACAAACTCTCTGATTTCTTTAATAATAATCCAATTTCTTTTCCACAACTTGGACCAATATTGTTATGATTAACATAAAAATATTTGATATTTTCATGTGATTTTAAAAGGAAGCACATACGTGACATACCTCTCGAACCTATTCGATTTTGACTTAAATCAACATATGATAATAATGGTTGGAATCGAAAGATATCAGTGATGTATACACAATCCCCACAGTCCAATTCGTTTTTAATTAATATAAGTTTTAATAATAATATAGGCCTTGGTGGTGTAAATGAAGATGGTAATATAAATCTACAATATTTTTGTCTTAATACACGACAGATTGCCCTCCATCCTTCACGAGCATTATATGATAACTCACTATCTGATAAATTTAATAACCCTGTATTGGAAGAACATAACAACTCTGCTAAGAATTGTATGATACGATCATTAAAACTAATCCCAGTAGTAGGGCTATTATCATTCGCTGTTTTTGGATCATTCGCAGCTGATAAATTGATACCACTTGCACTACTCTTTCTTCTCCCTATAGAACCACCTGATGAAGATCCGAAACTTCTTCGTCTTCTATTTCGACCACGAGCCAACATTGTAATTGCAGTAGATGGATTAAAAATAATATTCGACATATTATTTGTAACATTTTTTGTTACTTTTGCGATATTTTCACCAACTGTTACCATAGAAATAACACCTTTTAACAACATGTTCATATTCTCTTCTTCCTTCACCCCAAAGCCAACTTCATTTGATTCCACTGTCCAATCACATATTTGAGTATATCCACTTGGTGGATTTAACTTAGCAGAAAAGGCTAAAGCTTGAGCTAATTTACCTATTAAATGTAAAAATATAAGAGAAAATGTCAAAATTGAAACATCCATTTAAGATACTAATTGTGGTATCTTAAACGGTCAAATGATGTATAAGAACATCAAATTCGCATGTCCATGTCAACCAGTTAGTAATGAAAGTTGATCTCATTTTAAA
The DNA here is from genome assembly GCA_015144975.1 of Epipyxis sp. PR26KG. Taxonomy (NCBI): domain Eukaryota; class Chrysophyceae; order Chromulinales; family Dinobryaceae; genus Epipyxis; species Epipyxis sp. PR26KG. The sequence continues at coordinate 21,711 of VKHH01006057.1, read as the reverse complement.
AGATTTTCATTTTACCTTGAATTGAAGATGCTAACTTATTAAACGCTTGAAATGATATGTGCTTCCACTTCAAATTTATACAGTTTTTTGTTAATTCATGTGATATTAGTAACTCAGCAAATTTACATATTTTCCATCTCACTTCTCTGGCTAGTTTTTCATCATCATTTATTCCAGTTCCAAACTTAGTGATACTATCAGTAGATAATATTGATACACCACCATTAGAGTTCTCACTCATTTCTGAGACAAACGATCCTAATCGACTTCTTCTCTTTTTTGTTAAATTGACAGGTGGAGCATTATTTCTGTTATGATTTGTAGAACTTTGTTGAATATCAGAATTAGTTTTTTTTCGTTTTCGTTTATGATCGAAGTCATGAAAATCATGTAATTTATGAGAATCATGAGGAATAATAATTGGTTGTGGTACATTAATGCAATGCTTTGTTGTGACAACAATATAATTCAAGTCTTTATCATTAGTATCGTTCAAATCATTGTAATTGTAATATTTATTGTGTTGATTGATAAATTTTCCATTCTTTGACGATTGGGTTATATTGTCTTCTTCACCAGTTTTTGTAATAATTTCAATTATTTTCCCTGTATTTCTATCTTTTCCTTTGGTACTAGGTGCACTTATGCCAGCACGTCGATGACTAGGAGAACCTTTCAAAGTGTCCTCATTCATATCAGTTGAAGGGGTTGCTGTTACTACTTGCAGTTTATTATTGTTATTCATTAATCCAGCAGCTATACTAGCTAATTTATTTTCATATGATTCAGATTGCTTTTTATTATAGATTTTATCGGAGAAAATATTAACTTCTGGTACATCTAACCCTAAAATCTTCCATGGTAATAATAATCCACACTCAAAATCATCAAGAATCGTATCTTCAGGAAACCGTCTTTTATAAATTGATGCTTTCTCTTTTCGTAAAAGTTCTAATTTTTGTTTGACTGCAATTCTATTTCTTCTTTCTTTTTCTTCTTTTTGTTGAAATTCAAGCTCTGTAAATAATAATAATTAGAATGAATAATGGTTGTCATTTTCACTTAAAAAATTATGATAATAAAAATGTAATTATTATTATCAATGAACAAACCTTGCTTTGCATTAGCAGTAAACTTTATTTTCTGTGGAGTATCAGTGGAAGAATTTGCCACATGTGATCGTTCAATTACTTTTGGTTTGATAGATTGCAATTTAGTATGATCATCTTCAATCACCCCAAATTTAAATTCATTTTGAATTAATTGACATTCTTTTTCATTCAGATTTCTAATAGTTGAATATGACCGATTAAATTCACCACTATTATAAATCTCTTCCCGTAAATCTTCAACTTCCGGATAATATTCATTATATGCCTCATCATGAAAATATGTACCATCATCTAAATTACCATCATTCTGTTCACTATAAACTAATAAATAATAAGCACATTCTTTTAATGCAATAGATATTGGTGTATCATGTTGAGAATCTTCTTCATTCAATAAAGATGGATTTTTATGTATGATATACCGGGCGACTTCCGTGTCACCGGAGAACATAACCGTATGTAACAAAGTTAATCCTAATGAACTGCGTATATTTTGAATTGTTAAATTAAACATTGCAGCCCATTTTATTTCAAATAATTTCTCAGAAAATGATAATAAAGTTTGTGGACGAACATCAGGGTAAGTTAATAAAGCATATCTTCGTTGAAGTTTTATTATATCATCCCTATAATAAATTGAAAAATATTACATAAGCAATATACACTTTGAAAAACCATCGCATAATATTGTAGAAAGAAATTTCTATGGTATCAAAATAAATGAAAAATAATTATAATATTACTCACCATTGCTGAATAATACGCAATCCAGTATATAAATTTTCAAATCCAATTGTTCTTTTATCAATTAACTCAACTAAGAAATCTAATACATGATCATGATATTTATATTGTATTGCTTTAACTTTTCTTTGAATCACGCCAAAAAATCCAATGAAATATAAAATATAAAATAAATAAAAATAGAAATATAAAACCATTAATATATCAATTATGATATAAATTCCAATTGGACTTGAGTTTTGACTTCTGCTTCTATTAACATAGATAGAAATAAATTCTGATTTGTTATTATCATTAATTTGAGATGTATCACTTTCTGAGTTGGGTGTAATTCGTTCATTAATAATACTTCCTATAGCTATTACTAATAATAAATATCTTCCCATAAATTCCAACCATTTGTCAATATCATCTGTATATGGATCATAAATATATGTTATAAACATAAATACACAATCAACTAGTATGAATGCAACACATTTTAGAATCCATGTTGTGGAATGATTCAAAACTGCACCGAATAAAACATAAATAAAACATTCTAACATAACAATTAGGAACCAATGCATATGAGTATAATTATATAAAATTGAGAATAAAATAACACCAGAAGAATCTATTGTGCAATCAAAATATGATATTATTAATTCATGATCTGTGATAAAGTTTTCTTTTGTTAAAAATAATTCTGCATAAATATGATTTTGTAATCGACGTAAAAGATTGAATTTCGCATTTAAAGTTAACTCAGTACGCCATGTCGCGTGCGAACCGCCCAATGATACGATGCTAAATGATTCACTCTATAAAACAATAAATTATTATTATTATAATTATTACTATTGTTATTAATCATTATTATTAATATTATATCATTATTAAGTATTTAACTTAAATATTAAACATTTTTGCAGAATTGATGAGGAAATACACTAATGATAAGTTGGAACAATTATTATAATTTAATTATTGTTTTATAATTATAATTTATTATTTCAATTAAATACTTACTTTTTTATTCCTAGCAGTAGTTAAGCGATATAATAACATTTTATATTGAACTTTAAACCATATGATTGTATCAGATCTTAAACAACGTTTCATATAATAGTGATAAGTTGAAGATAGTTGATGACTTATTAATGAACAATTGCATCGTTTAAAAATATCTTTTATACAATTTTTACAAAAAATATCTTGCATACTTTTTTTCTTCTTTTGATCACTGATAATACTATCCGTTTGAATATAACTATTATTCTCATTAATAATTATAACTTCATATGGTTGTATTGCCCCAAATGATTGGCTTGTGCTATCATTAACTAATAAATTAGATGAACTATTTTGCTTTGATTGACTATTATAAGATTGACTTTTCCGGATTTTATTATCAACTAATCCTTTCTTACTCTTATCATATGTTAATCGAATATAGATAACCAAAATTAACTTTTCACCAAGAAATATAATTGGATAAAATAGAAGATAAAGAGGTCCAATGATAACCTGGAAAACATAATAATAATATTAATAATAATAATAAACTACTAATTATCATATTACTATTAATAGCAACCATAATATTATTATTCAGTATACAAACCCGATTACCTGCAATAAATCTTTCAGAATGGTATAAAATAAAGTAAACATCCAGATTGATGCACTTCTAAACTGGCGCCATTGTGACCGAATTTCCATATGAAATGCATGATAATATCTTACAGAGAATGAAAATCGTTCCTAAAATAATAAAAATTACAAAATAATGATAATCAGATCACACATATGGTACTCATCTCACACAACATATGATATGACTTACACAATACTCTCTGTATTCCTCATCACGTATTCGAATCAATTTCTCGAGGATATCTACCCATTTTGATCCTTTAAATTCTGTAACAATTTGAAATATCATCGTTGATATGATGTGGAAAAATCCCAGAAAAACTAAAACGAATAAAGTGAAACTGATCACAAATATTGTGATTCCCATGTAACTATCACATTGCAAAGTTGGAGTATCTAAATAAGAATCTGCGAAACCAAATTATTATTATTAGTATGGTTATTTTTCTCATTTTTATTACGGTAGTAATAATAATAGTTATGATAATAACAATAAGTATTATTATTATAACAATAATAATAATTATAATAAATATAATAATTATAACAACAATAATTAAAATAATAATAATAAATGGTACAAATAAATAAATGAGTTGAATACATCTTACATTGATAACTATCTTGAATATTTTCAATAGTATATCCAACACTGCAAGAGTCTCTTGATCTAATTTCTCTATATGGAGGGAATGCCATGTAGTAGCATGGGACAAAATAATTCACAGATTGACGGAATTGAGGAGCTAGCGTATCATTCCAATCAGATATTACTATAAAGGATTATCAAAATTAATAAAATAATAAAATAAGTATTAAATATATGAATGTTACTTACATATGATCGCTTTTAGCTGATTATATAACAATGGCATAAACATAGCTACCATGAAGAGTATTCCCAACTCTACCTTCGCTTTTACCGCACGTTTTAAAATCATAGAAGAAGTGTATGATACGTTTTGACTCACATACCGCTCAAACACCGCCTCTGTGACACGAATACCCATATAACCAAGAAACCACATAACCAATATAACACATACACCTGTAGTAAATATACTACTAAACACTCGACGATCCAAAAACAATTTCGGTGAGAATTGTGTCGCCAAGCTAATGACGAACAAAATTGCCAAGAGCATAAAGAAACATGCCTAATATCATTTTTATCATTTCAAAATTACTAAAAGTCATCTAATTACTACATATACAATAATCAAGTGCTAAAAATTCAAATTTAGTAAAAAGTGAGATTCGTTTTTAATTATACCTTGGTCATAATGATGGCGATATCAAGACCGCCTTTCCTCCACCAGCCATCCGCAACATACCGTGTAAGCCATGTGCGAATTTCATTTCTGTTGGAGTAATCTGATATTTCCCAATAGCTTAATGTAAAAGTTACAGATAAGATACCAAAGAGTATTCCAAGGGTATAATGAGCAAATAGTTTAATCGAATGCCAGTTATGAGCATCAATGAAATCAATGGTAAAAGCAGAACTAAACACAAAAGGAAAATAATTAAATTAAGAATATAGCAATTAAATAATATTTTTACTTCGACGAAGAAGTTTCGTTTGCAATGAATAACATTCTTGATACAACTCTAATATTCTCTGAGTTTGGAGTTGCAGGAACATGCTGCTGCTTGAAAAAAGTTACAATACTATCGAAAAAATATTGAACAATATAAACTATGTCCAAAAATGGTCTTGAATAAAATTTTATTGAATAATTGATTGGTCCAGATGCGATGATTTTGAACAATATAGGCAATTTAAATGATGGATGGTCTACAAGCAAACCTAGTATTTGAACAAAGAGTATCAACTTTATGAGTCTCATCACATTGAAACTGTTCGAAAATTCAAATATTGTACTCTTATTTGGTCTTTCATTGTCATCATCATCGTCATCATACCCACCACCAGCATTTACATCTTCCAAAATGTTTATTTTTTCATGATCAAATCCTCCTTCTCCTTTAACTTTTTTTGAATAATTCATATCTATCAGTTAAATTGAAATCTTCTTTAGCTAATTAATCTTTCATCAATACATGGCTCAGTTTTTATGAAAATATAATTAAAATATGCATATAAAATATAAAAGTTAATATTAAAATCAAAAAGCGAAACGGTTTTTCCAAGAAGAAAATTAATTTGTTTGAAACAATCACAAGAGAATCATAGTAGCAACAAGTGCAAAGTATGATTTATGGTATGCGTGTGAATATATTTATTATTGCTGGAAAATATTCTTTATAACGCTTTACGGTTTATAATAATTTTTCAAAAATATTGTAACGGTAAACTATAGATTTGCTTTTATTTGTTCTTTATTACTTATTATTCCTGCTGTATGAACCAGCCTGGTATTTGGAATTTTGGAATCATTAAAAAGTCTAATATTCCAATTTGGAAGTTCCAATTTGTAGTAACAATCTAATCCTCGATATAGTGCATAATTAATAAACTACCTAGCTTGACGTAGCTAACTGTAGGCTAAATCCTACTAACTAAGTTACAATACTAGAATTAACAATTTACAAAGCAGCTCATTACACATATATATTTTGTATAGTATTTTAAATTAAAAACTTAACTTTATGATAAAACACATTTTACTATGAATACGAGTGCGAATGAGATAAATATAGATCAATTGCAAGATCAAATAAATAAAGCAGAGGATTATTTAAGAAGTAGACGACCATCACTCACCAAGAATGATACCAGTGTAAGAAATTCAATTTCGAATTTGAGTAATTCAATCCAAGACTCAACAAGTAATCAACGCTCCGCGGGCTTGGAGAAGAACGTGGCTCAAAATTCGTCATTCTTAGCAAGTGACCAGTTTGACGCGAAAAATAATTATACTCAACCAATTGATGAAAAATTCAATGTAGAAATTCCATCAGTTAAGAAATCTTCTCCACCGAATAAATATTCGGACCCAATAGAACGCGAGAAGTTGATAAATCGATTATTGGTTGAACACAGTATTAAAAGATCTACTAAAGACAACTCTAAACTATTAGGAAATGGTAGTTTATTTACAGCTCAGTTCAAATCTGTATTATCTCCAACTCATACTGATGTAATGACATCAATTACAAATCCTGCTTCTAATATGGATAGTCCAGTTGTAACCAGACGTGATAGCAAAGACTTTTTGAATAATATTTTATCATCAACAAGGTCAGAGTCACAAGATAGTGGCAGTTACAGTCCAACCCGTGCAGATACTCTATTTTTTGCAAGTGATTTGCCTTCACACAATGATAATGATCATCCACAAAGCATCAATAATTTCAATATAAATTCAAATTTTATGGGAAATAGTAACTATATGCTATCAGGCATTGCAAGTAATTCTGATTATGATACTTCAAATTCATTTTATCCTCGCAATCTGATGCATAATATTGAAAGCTTTAACGATACTTCTATTAATAATACAAATATAACATCATCTCATTCTCAATTAAGTCAAGAGCATCCTAAAACTATCATCAAATCAAATCCTATCGATAATAATCTTAATTCATCACAGACATCGATGAAGAATGACATGTTAAATAATTCAACTAATAATAATAATAATAATTATAATAATAATAATAATAATAATAAATCTTCTTTCATAGAAATCACTTCTAAGCCTATAGAAGGGGGCGTATTTGGTAAGCCACCAACAATTCCATCAAAACCAATCGATGAAGTTAATAATGATGATTTAATATCAACTTCAATCAAAAATAGTTATAGTAATACCAAACCAAATAATAACAATAATAATAACAAATCTAAAAGTTTCATTCGCAGTCGATCAACCACACCAGTCAGATCTTCATCCATTACTAATCGATATCTGAAAACAAAACAAGATTTAAAAGAAGAAGCTGATAAAACATTTCGAGAACAGCATTTATTCAAACCTACCATATACACTTCCTCCCCATCGAAAATATCCAATCACTCACGAGTTATAAACAGTAATATTTCTAATTTGAATAAAACGAATCAGACTTTGAATGAAACTATATCAAGCAATGCCACCACAATTAATAACAATAATAATCGAACTCGTAGTATTAGTCCAAATAATCTTCGTCATCCTCGTGCCACCAGAAGTAGTCTTCTCAACAAATCTCAATCGCATTCAATGCAAAATAATTATTCCACTGCTTCATCGCCAAACAAAAATGATGATTTTGAAAACTCACATTCATTTGTTAGTCCATCAAAAAGCCGTGCCATAAGGGAAGCGGAAAATAGATTTAATGAAACACATACTTTTCAACCTCACTTTTATACGAAAGGTGAAGACAAAATGCAACTTTCAACAAATCGTCCCTCAAGTGCACCTCCCACAAACAGACTGTCTTCTTCTATGTCAAGCATGGATATAAACAAAATGAATGTCAAGAAAATAGAAGATATTGAGCGAGAGATCGGATTGAAATCAAGGTACTTGAATTCAAATCTTGATATAATAATTGCTTTTACTTAATTATTTTCATATCATTTGATAGAGAAAGAGTACCAAATACATCATCTCCTAACCAGAATATTCCAGCAAAAACGGTAACAATAGCAGAGGTAAACTTAAAATTAAAAGAACAATCAAGAATACATGAGGCAAAGCGACGGGAGAGGGAAAAACAAAAACGAGAATTAGATGCACTGGCTATGGTAGATTGTACTTTCAAACCCAAGTTATCCAAAGGATCGGAAATGATTATGAACAGAAAAGCAAGATCAGTTGAAATTACTCCATTTTATGAAAATTATAGCTTTGACGATGATGAACCACGGAGAGGTAGAAGTCGTAGTAAAAGTATTGATCGAAACAATGAGTATGACTCTAGTTTAGAAAGAACATATCCCACTCGGACATATAGTCGATCTTACAGCTACTCTCCTAACAGAGAAAAAGAATCGATACCTCAAAACTCACGTCGATCGAATAGTATAACTCGCCGCAGTATGAGTCCATCAGTCTCAGCAAGTAATCGATTGTATAAAGAAGCAAACATACGAGCAAATCAACAAAGATGGTTAGAACAACAAATAAATAATATTCGTCAATCACAATACTCATTTCATCCACAAATCAATCCTGTGTCATCAATGATCCTTGCTGCATCGACTAATGGAAAAGAAAGTGAATATAAACCTATTTATGAACGTGTAGAAGAAGTACAAAGAAATCGTAGAAAATATATGACTGAGTTAAAACAAACTATTGAAGAATTGCAATCGAAAGAAATGACTTTTAATCCTAAAATTAATCGGAAAAGTAAAGTCATTGCAGAGAATAAGTTCAAAAGTTCATCTTATGATGAGAATGATAAAGATGAGGAAGAAGAAAAAGAAAATAATGAAAAATATTATAATAGAAAGCAACAACAAAAAGAACTATTTTATTCAGGTTTTATATTATATTTTTTCCAATAATAATCATAGGCTAGATATGTTACTTAAATTACCGTTCAATATGTTAATATTATCATAATAATTATATTTTATCGACCTTGTACTCTAGAATCGCACATTTTCTCGAATACATTATATATACCTCAATTTAGTTTATATATTTTATTATATTTAATTTTATAATATTATTATAATAGGAGTCGCTGAAGCCAAAGCAGTGATTGGTTTTCATACAAAAGTTGAATCAAGATTATTAGATCAAGGTAAACTCATGACACGTCGAAAACAAGCTTTAATGCAAGAAAGGGATCAAGCTATAGCAGAGGCAATGGAAGGACCTACACTTAGTGTCGGTTCAAAATTAATCGCACAATCAAGTGCTACTGTTAGGTACTGAACTAAATGTACTATTTTAATGAAAATGATTCGCTTGCAATCAATTCAATTATTATCCAATAATAATTATAAAATTATTTTACTATTATTATCTTTATTTTATTAAACTTATTTTTTTATAAATAATGTATATATTACACAACAATAATATTATTAGTTTTTTTGTATTCGATGCAAGTAAAAAAATCTAATTAATTTATTAAAAATTGTATATATTATGATTTAATGCTTACATCCAGTAATTTATTAAATATTATTCCGTATTATCAATATTTTATTTCAGTGCTCCATTCAATGAACGCCAGAAATTATACAAAGAAAAAGTATTTCGTAAGGAACAATTGCGAAGAAAAGCAGAAGCAGAGCGTGTTGGTGAATGGTTTCATCCTGAAATAGGTAATTCACGTGCAATATTAGCACAAAACAGACCTAAACTATTGGAAGAGAGTGAGAAGGAACGTATAGATCGTTTACATCGACTTGATAGAGAGACTATTGAAGAAAGAAGAAAAATTAGGGTATGTAATTATTAATAATATCATTTTGTATAATAATGATTACATAATATTGTAATATAATAATAATAATAATAATAATAATAAAATAATAATAATAATAATAATAATAATAATAATAAAATAATAATAATATTTTATTTTTTAAAATAGGAAAATGAATTGTATGGAGATTTACGATTTTCTCCTCATATTGATCCTTTATCAAAAGTATTAGGAAGGAATTCAAGTATACAAGAATTAAATGAGAATCAAAGAGGTAAACAAAGAAAAGCACTTTTAATTCAACAAATCGAAGAACAACAAAACCAATCATGTACTTTTGTTCCAAAAATAAATGATATTTCAAAACAATTATTAGAACCTTATAAAGATGATATAGATTATAATCAACAGTTTCGACCGATTGGTTGGTCGGAACAACAACAAGCAGATGTAAATAGACACATGACACCTACTGACATTTATAATATACATCGTAATCGTATTAATTTTAATCAACCTGAAAAAATGTCGAAAGAAATACGATTACATTTATTAGAAAAAGAAGAAAAAAGAAGAAATGCATTAATTGATAAAGAAATGAACGAATTAAAAAATTGTACATTTCAACCACGACTTAACCAATCCACATCTACTGCTAATATTGAACCAGTAGTTGTGAGAGGAATTAATAGACATTTAGAATTAAGAAATTTGACAGCAAAAATAAAACATAATGCAATGGAAAGAGAAAAAGAAGTATTTTCTGTAAAATCAGTTGATAAATATAGACGACCTGAAGATGGTAGTACTGTTGTTCAGGTATACTTATTATTTACGAAAATAAAACTGATTTTTTAAAAAAAATATCATTTTTTTTAATTTCATTTATTAATCATTTATTTATAGACATTTAATTTCTCACTTCAAACTCCTAAACATCATAGTCGTGTGCAAGAAAGCGATAGCAATGAACAGGTTAATCCTTACCAGTATTTGTATGTACCAACGAAAGATCGAAGTTATGCTGTGGATAATTACTATGAAAATAATCGATCTGTTCATAACAGTAGTATTCAACATCCAGCAGATTAATTTTGTAAATTTATTATTTCAATTCTTTTTGATTATTTGTTAAGTATTATTGTTTAGTTAATATTTTTATTAGTATCATTTGATAACAAAAACCAGTTTTTAAAAGAATTATTTTGTAGTATAAATTGCAAACTAACATTGACTGTTGGCGACTAAATGTATAAGCCTATAATAAATAAATAATAATAAAATTAATAATTATATTTGATTAATATTTTACACACTGGGTGTTATTTATAGTTCATATCCAATTAATATTTCATTCAAATCAAATCGAAATTATACCAGCAGTATGTAGCAATAGTTTACATTTGATGCAATACAGTATATATCACAACAATAACAGCATCTTGATCAATTTAATGTATGGAATCTTGAAATTCCAAAAGTGTACTGTAGGGATGGATTGGAACTAGGGACATTCGTATGATAATTCTTTGTTATATGTTATATTCCGAATAAAGTTATATGAAAATGTATGTATGAATGAATGAATGAATGAATGAATGAATGAATGAATGAATACATAATAGAAACATTTCGTTTCTTCGACAATGAAATAAAGGAAAAGTTGGTGGAATAAGATTCATAAGGTCTTATCCATATTGAGATAATGAAATACTTTTACCTCCCCTATTTTGAATTTCAAATGAAGATAACGGACCCCTCGCTATATTTATATTTTTAAAAAATCCAGCAGTCTTTTTCAAATTCATAGCCAACCACATAAATTTCAATAGATTGTGAATCGTCGAATATTCACATTGTATTGATTTACTGCGTATATTTATTCACTGCTGCATTTTGCAAAACCTGAAATGAGTCGTCCAAAGCGATCAGCGACAGAAAATGCGCAATATTGCGATAATGAAGAGGTCAATAATCTTATTATCCCGCTAATATGAAATGATATACTTGTTAAAATTTGTATTTGTCATATATTAATTTGGTTCACAATTTCATAATGTTTCTAAATATTCTATTCTGCCAAAACTACAATACAATCAATAATTTCAATAATTTATTTAAGCTGTTGCATAAAAATTGCGGTATAGGAGGAGGAAGTAAACAATTCAAATTTATCGTCCAAATACAAAGGTATAACAAGATCGAAAATAAGTAATAAGATAGAGACGTTAGCTAGCTTTGGCTTCCTTCAGTCAAGTAAACAAGATACAGTTATTGAAGAGGATGAATGGGATGATAAATCAATTAAAACACCGAAAATTAAAGCAAAAAAGTTGGCTGTTTCTGAGGACGAAGAGTTTGATAGCAATAACGAAGACGAAGATAATAATGAAAAAGAATCGGAAGAATCTGTAAGTGACAGAAAAATATCAAAAAAGAAAAGTAAAATGGATAGCAAACATTCACGAGACAATAAAAGAGAAAATAAAGCTTCAAAAAAATCAGAGCGTCTAAATAGCAGTATTACTTATAAAGAAGCAAGTTCTGATGATGAATATGCTGCTAAGTTTCTCATTTTACCGAGTTCTGATTCTAGTGATGGCGAACATAATAAAAATGCAAAAAAATCAAAAAAGAAAAATAAGATTGCCAATAAAATTGATAAATCTAAGAAATCAGTGATCAAAGAGAAAACAAACGACACTCACAATTTAGAAGCTGAAAGTGCCAATAAAGTGTTGAATTCAAATAATGATGATAAAAAAGATAATGAGCCAAAAGGATATGACGCTAATAATGATTCGAATGAAGAAGCAGTTGATATGAGTTCATCCCAAGATGAAGATGAAGATGGAGATAGCTCTGCTTCTCAGGTGGAATACCGTATTCAATTTATTTTGGGCAGTAAATTTTTAAGTGCATCAGAATGGCGTAAAGTTTGTGATTCTATGAACACACGAGAAGTGACTCGAGGGTCGGTTTGGTTTCAACCGGACGAAGAGTATTATGATGAAAATCCAAAATTAATTGAAAAGTTTTTGATTAAATGGGTTCATGCTTCTTACTTGCATGCTTCTTGGGAAACTGAAAAGGTATTTTTGATGTAATCTTTTATTATATTATTTTTATGATATTTTTATTTTTTATAATAATTATTATTATTTATTACAATTTATTCTTTTTATTATAATCAAAACATCCATTATAATAGGATTTATTTGAGTTGGTTGGATCTACTGCTAAAAATCAAGTTAAAAAGCATCGTCAATTTCTTTTGTCTGGAGGAGATCCTTCAGCTGTAAACTTCGATGATTTGAGCGCAACTGAATATTTCTTACCAGCATTCATTCAAATCGATCGCATTTTGGATGTTGATGATGCAACCGTTGATATCAAGAAAATGAAATATGATTCTGCTCTACTACCACTAATTAGTAAAATAGAGAATATTTCCAAAATCGAAGAAGAAAAAGAACATAATTCTCGTAAAATATCTGATAAAAAGAATAAGTTTAAACGACTCTCTAAACATAAATCAGAAGATGAGGATATGGAGATTCAAAGTGATGATGAGGAAATGAAATTTGATGCACAAGAAAATGTTGAAGATGAGTCCAATGCTGACATGAATGTGGATGATAACTGTGATAGTCCTAATGGCTCGAAAGATAACCAATCAGTCAGTAATGATGATTGTATGGTAATTTTAGATAATCCAAAGAAAAACAAACGATCCAATGGTCCACAATATCTTCACTCTGATAATTGTTGGTTAACTATCAAATGGGAAAGTTTGCCTTATTCTGAAGTGTCATTTGAAGATATTCGAGATCTTATCAATCGAGGAGTGGAATATGAGTGTCAATTACGAACATTTTATAAACGTGAACAATTCAAACCGATTAATGCAAGTTATCAAAGTGCTGCTCGTAAAAATCTATCTAGAAAACTCTCTGCTGATATTATGGCTTCAGAATCTCCCAAATTTGATGGTGGAGAGCTTAGAGATTATCAATGGGAAGGCGTGAGATGGTTATTATTCAACTGGAGTCAAGTACGTATATTATACATTTATTAAATATTTTTTTTCTTTAACTGGTAATATATTCTTAATGTTCATTATTTTATAGAATCGTAACAGTATTTTAGCTGATGAAATGGGATTGGGTAAAACTATTCAAACAGCAACTTTTCTACAAATGCTAAAAAATAATCAAGGTTTAAAAGGTCCGTTTTTAGTTGTAGCTCCTCTTTCCACTGTTGTAAACTGGTACAGAGAAGTGTCTGCTTGGACTGATATGAATGTGGTCATTTATCATGGGTCGAGTGAAGAGCGAGAAATCATTCGAGAATACGAATTTAAATTTGTTACAGCTGATGAAATTAAAAAGAAAGGCAAATCAAAGAATAATAATAAATCATACAAAATTGAAGTTGTTGTCACAACTCCTGAAACTTGTATTATTCCAGATAAGAAAACAGCTACTGGAAGAATTTATCGTGAACTTTCTAACATTCATTGGGAAATGATTGTAATTGATGAAGCACATAAACTTAAAAATTATGATTCTAAATTGTCTTCCACCTTACGCGAAGAATATGTATATGATAATTGTCTGTTGCTTACTGGCACACCATTGCAAAACAATACAGACGAGTTATGGACATTATTGAACTTTGTTGCGAGAGAAGAATTTGAAGATCATGATGAATTTATTGGAGAATTTGGAGATTTGAAGACTTCTAATCAACTTGAAAATCTTCATAAAAAGTTGAAACCATACCTTTTGCGTCGTGAGAAGGATAAAGTTGAAAAATTAGTACCACCAAAAGAAGAAATTATCATTGAAGTGGAATTAACTGTTCCACAAAAGCAATATTATAGAGCTATTTATGAACAGAAAACTGGATTTTTATATAAATCAGGTACTAAAGATGGACCATCATTGTCTAATCTTGCGATGGAATTGAGAAAATGTTGTAATCATCCTTTCCTCATAAAAGGTGCTGAAGTTGAGTTATCGAAACATTTCATGGGTGATTCGGCACTTGATATTATGGTAAAAACATCTGGAAAGCTAACTTTATTGGATAAATTGTTGGTGAAATTGAAGGCAGATGGTCATCGAGTCCTTATTTTCTCACAATTCCGTATAATGTTGAATATAATTGAAGACTATATGAATTTGAAAGGATTTCTGTTCGAACGAATTGATGGAAGCATCACTGGTAAACAACGTCAAGCTGCCATTGATCGCTATTCTGCTATCAGTACTGATCCAAATACGGAATTATTTGCTATGTTGTTGTCAACTCGAGCAGGTGGAGTGGGAATAAACTTAACTGCTGCTGATACTGTGATAATATTTGATAGCGATTGGAACCCTCAAAATGATTTACAAGCACAAGCAAGAGCTCATCGCATCGGTCAAACAAGATCTGTTAAAGTATATCGATTGCTTACGAAAAAGACTTACGAAACGGTTATGTTTCGAGCAGCATCTATTAAACTTGGATTGGATTATGCAGTCATGCACAATATGTCAGCAGCTACCACCACTACATCCGATCAAAGCCCAAGCAATGCTAAGGGTAATAAATCTTCTGGAAAGTCTGTTGCTAATACGGGAAATACTCGTGGTCGTCGAGGTAAACAAAAAGAAGCCACAGCTCTGGAAGGAATTACAGCAGAAAAGGCAGATCATGTTTCTGCATTAAGCAAACGCGAACTTGAAAATCTGCTTAAACATGGTGCATATGATATTTTTAGAGAAGAGAAGGATGGATCAGGTGAATTGGAAAGCAAGAAATTTAGCGAAGAAACGATTGATGAAATTTTGTCTCATTCTGCTGTGATTGTCCGTAATGAAAACAGCGAATCTTCAGTGATCAAACCAGTCAGTAATAACTCATTTTCAACTGCATCGTTTGTTTCATCTGCTGGCGATGTGAGTAATACCGTTGCGATTGATGATCCGGAGTTTTGGACAAAAGTTGTTGGTTTATCAGTAGAAGATGAACTCGATGATGATTTTGGTGGCAAAAGAAAATGCAGAGAATATGTTAGTAGCTATAAGGAAAAGGGGTTGAGGTTAGTTTTTATATTAATAAACCACACATGTTGAATGAATAATTTGAACTATTATTATTTGATATGATGATATTAAATCTATGACATTTGACTTTGTTTTAAGTGATTTAAAATTCAAAAGAAGTAAAAGCAATGATGAGAGTGATTCAGATGGAAGTTCTAATGAAAGTGATGGTAATGGTGATGATGGAACAAAGCGAAAACGAAAGAAAAAATCAGCAAAAGATGAAAATGATATTGTGGAATTTAATTCGGTTAATTTGAATCGTATTCTATCTTCTATGGTCAACAGAGGATATGGTAATTGGTCAGCTATCCAATCTGACGTTGGTCTCAATTGGTCTAATCGCGACATTAGTCAAGCATGCCGATATGGAATATTTAACTTGTTGTATAGCTTGTCTTTATCGGAATCTAAGCAAACAAATCCGAATAATAACACAGAAAATGGAGTTGTCTCAAATGAAGAATTAGTTCTGACATTTTCTGAGGCTCGTTTCAAAGATGTATTACATTCTCACTTATGTTATCATAAATCTATTCAGATTGCATTCGGTGCTGAATTTGAGAAAATAACATCTGATTTAGCAAAAGTTGAAGCCCAAAACAACATAGAAACAATTGTGCATAATGAAGACAACATAGCCAATATGGACAACACAGCTGATGGAGCAGCAAATAAGATCGATCCTTCTATCACATTTGAGTTGTTGGCTTATAAAAATGCATGTTTATCATTCAAATCGAATTACAATAATGAGAATGAGAAGGAAGATAATAATGCACATATTAAATTATTCAATACTAACATAACATCAATTCCAACTTTCATTGAACTATTTGATGATTCGAATACAAGTAATCAGTCAATATTACCTCACTTAAAAACGGATAATAAACATATAACCTTATTCTTAGAAATCATAAATTCTTTGCCCAATGATTTCACTGCTGTTGATGCAACAAAAATTCAAAAGATTCGCTTGCAATCAAAAAATAAATTACAACAAATTGAAGATTTATTTGATTTATTTTTAGCTCAAACTTTTCATGAAAATAAGATACAAGCCAGTGAAGATAATCAGTCAAATCTACTCTTAACTATTATGGAAGATTATCATAATTTGAAGATAGCTTCAATCCAACCTATCCTTCCATGGTGGGATGCTAAGTGTGATGTTTTGCTCATTCAAACAGCTAATAAGGTTTGTTTACGAATATTATTATAATAGTATATTCATATAAAATAAAATTAATGATAAGATTTCGTTCTTCTCATCAAGTTATTAATAGCTAATATAGATTGTAAAAGTGATGCGCAATTCATATTGCGCATCAGTCAGTTAGTTGCGGTACCTTAAATGATTTATAAAATATCACTTAGTTGCGGCTAAGGCTCCAAGAAAATTATACATGAGATGTAACTGTTCTGCATTTGTAGAGTAATGCAACCAATAACACTGACACAATTTCTCATGTGCGATTTTCTTACAGCCTAAGTGATATTTTATGGACCATTAATGGTATAAGTTGAGAGGCGACATACTGCGGATCACTTTTACAAATGACTTAATATGAATGGATGAGAGGGGATTTTTGTGTTCGAAATTTTTGCTCTAATAATAATATTAATATCCTTACTATTATTTATTTTGTTTACTGATACTATCCAGATTGGATGGCCAGAAGGAAAGAGAAAATTAAATGCATATTTTGAAGCATTTTCATCTTATGGTCCCACTGAAAAAGATATAGATGAAAATAATGATGCTAATGCGATTGTAAATAATGAAAATGAGTCGAAACTAACCCCTAAGCTAATCAACAAACGTATTAAAGATATCAGTTTAATGTTCAGAATGTGGAAGAATGTGTTTACAATCGATGCAATCGCACATAAAATAATGGATATTTCAAAACTGAAGAAATCATCATTAATTCCACCTGCTCTCACTGAGAAACAAATACAACAATCATTGCTTAAACAACAACAAAATGAGAAGAAAATGGTGTTACAAGTCATCCGGACGATAGGTCGTGTTGGACGTCCTCATGTGATATACGACGCTATGATGGATGCAGTGAAGGATTCTCATGTAAACATTAATGACACGGAAGAAATTCAATCATCAGGCTCAACTCATAATAACAATAATAATAATAACAACAATAACAATAATAATATCGCATCAAACGATGCGGCGGATGAATTGGACGAAAATAATGAAGTCCAAATGAATAGTACTATCAGTCAAGGTTAATTACATGCAATTGAAAAATGTTTATTATTAAATATTTATTATCATCAAAATATTTATTATTTTATAGCTCCTATTCCTCTACCAGCGATTAATGACCATAAGTTCTATTTGTTAACGTGGGACAAGTTCACTAAAGAATGTGGTTATTCAACGAATGATAATATCGATAAAATCAAAGAAATCACAAGTTTAATACTTGATTCTTACGCGAAACCAGCAGAATATTGCAGTAATAATCAATCGAAACCTAATCCAACAGTAAGTTTTAAGTTTATTTTTGAATATTTTTATTTTACTTTGGGCCCGTTCGGTAGCTAGAAATTCACTGTGTTTTACCGATATTCCAGTGTATTTTCATTTGATCCAGCTTTCGAAGCATTTCCTCACCCCCGGAAAATCCACTGGAACCGTCCTCCAGCTCTTGAGGTGGAGGTTAAAATTCCGTTGAAAAAATCCAAGCTGAGAATAACCCAACTTGGAATTTCGTTGCAATTACCGAACGAGCCCTTAATAAGTTTGACCCCCTCCGAGAAAGAATTATTAGATTTTACACTTTATAAAAGCATTTATATTCATAGCCACTCTTATCGGAGGAAGAAATATAATAATATGTCATATATTATGATGGATGTTTTATGTTTATGCTGACAGGTGACTAAGGATTGTTTGTTAAAAGATGTTCAATACAAGCCAATCGAGACATCCTGTGAGAGAAGTGAAACGAGTCATCAAATTCGAATGATTTTAGCATCACTCACAGAAAATGAGATTGTCACTGCGATTAGTCGCGGATGCAAAGGAGCAGGTGATGTGATTCGCTCATTTAATAAAATGATATTAAAATTAATAATCTTTTTTTATTTTCAAGGCCCTTCATTTCCTTTACCGAAGCGCGATCTGCTACTTCCTGTATGGTGGACAGCTACGCATGACATCTTACTTCTCAAGGTGACTCTTCATTATGGTGTGGGTCAATGGAAGAAAATCATAGCTGAGCCCTTACTATGTGCTGTTCCACCTAATTTCATCATGCCACCAAGAGTTGGAGGTGAGAAAACTTAACATTAATATTATAATAATTAAGACGAGTTTTTGAAATCGTTTTTCAGTTTTTTCTATAATTAATATGGTGTTAAGCAAATCACATACTCATTACTTTGAATGTTCCATTGTTTCTGTGTTATCATTTAGGAGGCGATTGGGAAACAACCCTTACCGTAAAGGCTGCTGAAAAGCGAGTTCAAGCTTTGTTACGCGGTGTGTCAGTTCCTCATAATCCTAACTTAAACGTTGCCATGTCGCCCACAAAATCAAGAGTATCGAATCTTAACAAAAGTATGATCAAAGGAGGGGGTCTGTTTAGAACAATGACATCATCATCATCTCAATTAAACGATAATAATTCGATAAAATCCTTACCGTCCTGGGCTAAACCTGTCATTTCCACGGACAACAAAATAAACAGTAGTATAAATAATAATAATAATATTGATAATAATAATAAAGTCGATGATCATCAGAAGGAGGCGAGTAAAGTTGAGAGTGCCCTTGTATGTCATAATGTGGATGGAATTAGTATTTCTACTGTAGATGATGCTGGACAAGTTGTTGGCAAACAGGAGGTTTTAGTTGATGATGTTGTGGATATGACAAACGATGATGTTGATGAAAACAACCTCATCACAGGTACGGACTTAATGCATCATTGATACAATATATCAATAATCTTGATTATAATAATTTTAATTTTTTGAATAATTATTATATTAATAATATAATAGCAATAATAGGATCAAAGGTCGGATCTAGGGAGTTCGATTCAGTTCTCACGAAGCGAGCTATTGGTATTACAGTATCAGAACAAGCCCTCGATAATCATGATGTCATTAAACGGGTGAAAATAATGAATGATGATAATAACGATAATAACGATAATAAAATTGATAATAATGATAATGTGGGTGTGAAGAAGGAAGCGTATGACAGTCCTGTGGAAGCTCTAGCAGGGGTTGTGCATATCGTATCAGATGTTTTTGATCGTTACCATAAACCTGACATTGACTCGAATCCTATTATTGATAATGTGTTATTGTCATCGAAAAGTGACTTCAAAACAAAAGAAAAACATATTATTACGATTAGCCCTGATAATATTCATACACATAATAATAACAATAATAATAATGATAATAATATTAATAATAATGAAGAAGAAGCGAGTATGATCATGTCAAAGCCAAGTATTAATAATGATAATATTTCAAGAATGCCATCATTGCCAAAGCCAGTCGCGAATGACAAAAAAGTAAAGTCGAATTCTTCCATTTCAGACAAAAAGTCTGCTAGTAAAGGGAAGGTATTACCATCTCAAGTTAATAGCAGTGGTACAGGAGGAGGAATTCTAAGTTTTTTCAAAAAGAAAGAAGCATTATAATAATTTTAATTGTTATTATATTATTGATTGTGATTTTTATTCATATTATTAAACATAGTTTAGACTCATTATTATGATATGATGATGGGATGTTTTATAACTTCCAGCAAAACAAACCAATAAATAATAATAATAAATAATAATAATAATAACAATAATAATAATAATAATAATAATAATAAATAATAATAACAATAATAATAATAATAAATAATAATAATAATTAATATGATAATTACTATGTCAAGGCCAGGCTTGGGTATGTTATTATGTTATTGTGCTATGGTAAATGTTGATTGGTTTTGATTGAATGGAAATTGTTTCTGTTTAACCTATGCCTGCTGTGATGTAATTAGGATTTTAGTATAATTTAAAAATATGTCCATTTTATTTTTGAATTAATCATCGATTATGATGTGTGAATTGTGGCTTGTTAGTTCCGAGGAGAGAGATTAATAAAATCTATGGTTACATCTTAAAGCCTGTGGTTACATCTTACTGTATGTGATATGAACATATCAAGCACCGTATACTCGTACTATCCTACCAAAATTAATACTTATAATTATTATGATATTTTTTACATTTATTTTATATTTTCAAAAAGTATGAACATTATCGATATGTTATCCCAGTACGGTATTAATGGTCCCAATCTGAAGGAACTCAAGCATCATCTCCGAACAGCTGGTCTAATGGGATCTCATCAGAAGAGATAGCAGCATCTTTACCATCCCAGGGAGCGATATTCGATACAACAGGCACTATCGACAAAGAAGAGGTCTTCTCACTATTATAAAAAAATAATGATCATAAAATAAAAATAAATCATTTTATGAAATGAGGAAATAGCATAACAATGGAATCGGTTAATAATAGTTATTTTTAATAATAATAATTATGTTTTAAAAGATATTGGTATCTTTTATTTTCTTGTATAATAATAATAATAATAATAATAATAATAATAATAATAATAATAATAATAATAATTTTTTTGAAATTAAGCAGTTTGAATTAAAAAAATTGTTTTTTGTTGGCATTGATTAAAAAGAATAATAATATTATTTAATAAGATTATTATAAAAT
>VKHH01006056.1:0-29094 GCA_015144975.1 Epipyxis sp. PR26KG | reverse complement strand
ATCAACATAGGAAAAATTTGAGCCAAGCCGGTACTCTTCAGTTAGATTTTGATGTCGTCTAGTTGTTGGAGTGATGATTAAGATGTTATTGAATGAATGAATGAATTAAAATGAATTTACTGAGCAAATCAGATCAAGTAAATCTAGACAAGAGGAATAAGCTACGCCACTATAAAACATAATATGGATAGTTAATTGTCATTAATTCATTTATGTTTGATAAAAAATAAAAAAAAACTCATTTTTATTTTTGTCTTCTTGATGCCCATACCCATACTCGAACTCCATACTTTTCATTTATTTTTCAGAAAAAGTGTTGTGACAAACAGGACAAGATCTTGAGTTGAATTACCACTTTTTTATATAAGTTGGGAGAGTAATAAAAAATTTATTTTCGTATTTAGATTAACAATCACAGAATGAAATTAAATCCTTTGATAAATGATGTATCATGGAATAATGGTTTGTCAGAAGAGTCATTAATCAATAATCAGCTGAATAATGGATCCCAGAATAGAAAATTAGGAAGCATTATTGGTGTATCCTTAGCTGGCTTAACACCAGAAGAAAAAGATGAGAGAATGAAAGAATATCAAAGAATTTATCGTGAAAAAAATAAAGAAAAATTTGTTGCTTATCGAGAAAAGTATAAAAAGAACAGAGAAATGGGTCTAAGTAATACTGGGAGGTCATTAGATGATTATCAAGCTGTTCTTGATGTGCCATCATATGGCTATCTAACCCAACCTTCACTTATCCCCAACAATACAAAAACATTACCAAACCGTAACTTGTATTTAAATAATGATTTAGAAAATAATGACAATATTGAGTATAATGATGATAATCAAAATGAAAATAAGACTAGTGAACAAATAATGGAAGAGAAACGTTTGAAACGACGTGCTGCAAAGAATCGTTATCGAGCAAAACTTCGTGAGAAAAAACTGTCAGAAAATGGTGATTCTATTCAAAAATCAACAAGTGACACTGATACTAAAACAATTGATAATCTTGGAAACTGTAAGTATATTTTCAAAGTTTGATTAATTAACAAGTTTCATAAGTTGTTGTAGTATTCTTTATAAATATATTGTTATTATAACATTATTATAAATATTTTTATTTCTTTTTTCATTAAATTATTATAAAAGTGGAAGAGAAGCGATTAAAGAAACGTGAATGGGATAGAAAATACAGAGCAGGATTACGAGAGAAAAAGAAACGATTATTAATGGAATCAAATGCTCAATTGGATAATCAAGAAGAGGAAGAAGAGGAAGACAGCAATTCTGATGATGAACTACAAGTATTAAATAGCATTGATTCAATTGATACTAGTGCAATCGATGGTATTATAATAGAAAATGAACATTCACTTCAGCATAGCATGCATGCGAGTAATAATAATAATAATAATAATAATAATAATAATAATAATAATAATAATAATAATAATGCGGTTGAAGACTCACTCAATGTATACAATGACAGTGTCAAAACAGCACAAGAAATTAATCTTATTTTGAAGAAAAAAGCAGAAGATCGAAGAAAATTGAAATAAAAATATTTAAGAAAAAATATGAATATTATTGTAAAAAAATTATCTTAATTATAATTATTATTATGGTTTAATATTATCATATTACTTGCCATTCATCCATTCATTCACTTCTAACTTTTGTTTCATAAATCCTTGTAATGTGCATAATTTTAAATTTTGTTCATTATTTCATCGATTATAATATTTATTTTCTACTTGATGGAGGTAGTTAGTGTATTGTATATCATACGCTTGTGTGAAATCATTTATTACACCCACTATTATTAAAGTTAGGATAATCATTGGAAAGATTATTATAAATAATCATAAAAATAAATATTAAAAACCGTATTTTAAAGTTAACAAATGATATAACATATTATTTATACATTATTATTATAATATACATCATACAAAATGAACAAAATAATCATAAATATCAAAAGTATCATCATCAAAGAGATACTAAATGATCATAATTATGATATCATCAGCCATACCAACCTATGTTTGTACGTGTCTGAGGGTGGCTGTGTAGGTTATGGTTGATTAATATCATATGATTTTGATTGGTCAGTAGAAGAATAATCATTATTTGAATGACTTCCATTATGACTATTACTATAATCATAATTACTTTGACTTTCACTATAATTATCATCATCTTCACTGTAATTATCATCATAATTATAATTATTATCATCATCATCTTGGTCAATATACATACTTTGACCAGAAGAAACTGAACTGACAGATAATATTGATTTATTCGATGCTGAAGAATCTCGACGAAATAAATCTCTTCTTTTTTTAACAAATTTCGACTCATTATTTTGATGATATGATGATGATACTTCTTCTTTAGAATATAAATCATTTGCAAATAAGCTGCTTTTACTACTACCATCATCATCATAAATAATGAATGAATCGTCTGAGGATACACTCATTCTGCGACTATTCTCCTTGTCATGACTATCATGAGCACTATCATGATTGCGATATCCTTGATATTTAATTGGATATGATGATTGGTAGCTATTCGAATTGTCCGAATAACTACCAGTAGATAAACTATTATTACTATTATTATCATAATAAACACTGCTTTGTTCTTCTAATGATGGTACAGATTGTGATGAGAAATAACTCTTACCGTTACTGTTACCGTTACTGTTAGTTTGTGAGCTACTATAATCATCAGATTGATAAACTAATGAACGACTCCTACTCTCATTCATTGACTGCGATTGACTACTCACACTCGATGCAAACGACTGATTATTACTCGACCATTGACTCAAACTATTATTATCATATTTTTTACTGCCACCTGAAACAATGGATGAATGACCCAAAGATTCTCCTTGTGAGTCCAAATCTGATGTGGAATAGTAAGAATAAAAGGATGAATTGTGAGATAAAGGTGGGATATTATGATTGTTATGCAAAGGGGGCTTATTATTATCACCATCACTTCTACCATTATTATTTTTATTATTATTTTTATCATGTTTATTATTATTATATCCACTATAGAATGTGATGACCGAAGGTGTCATTGACTCTAATGAAGAAGAAGACACAGGGCGATTATTAATACTATTAACAACTTTTATAAATGATATTTTAGATGGTAAAGAATTGTCAGAGTGTCGTCTGAAACGCTTGTCAATCACCTTCACTGTGGAATCATATGTACCAGTTGAATATTTATCATTCACACTTGTATGAGTGGATGAAACCGTTTGTGAATTATCATCATTACTATTATCAGTGTATTTAGACGAAGAAATAATGCTTACTGGCATTGAGTAAAATGATCGTGACTGGGATGAGACAGAGGATTGAGAATAAGATTGCGATGATGCATCATGATAATGAGAGTATGAGGTGGACATGATGCTATTTTCTGAATAGTTTGAAGTTGATAATTCATTATTAGAATTATCATCTAAATAATGAAATGAAGAACTGTTATCATTACTATAATAGCTATTATAGGAACCATCTTTTGAATCAGTCGAATAATATGATTGACTATTCGAATAATCATCATTATTATCATTTCCTCGAGGAGTCATGCTTCTACTTTTATTTGATCGTGAAGTATCACTCCTGACAGATGACCTGCTTGATCTCCTTGAGCGATCACTAGACCTACTCGAGTAACTAGAATATGACCTACTACTCGCTGAGTCATACTCACTACCATCATCATTATCATCATTATCATCATTATCATTACTATTATTTTCATAATCATAATCTTCTTCACTCCCATAATCATTGCTCATCACACTACCAATCTGATTACTTGATGTAGATGAAATAGATTTGATATCATAATTATCATCATCAAAATCATCATTATTCCCTTCATCATCATATTGTTGTTTACTATTATTATCATTATTATCGAGTAGATTCACATCTGATAATGATATCCTACTCTTCACATCATCATTATTATCATCTGATTCTTCTTCAGAATCATACCTGGCCCCGGACCCGGATCCACTATCACTTAAATTTTCTTGACCCATTGGACCCTTCCATTGATTATTCAGTAAACTTCTTTGCTTCTGTTTTTCCCTTTTCCTCAATTGTTTTAAAGCTTTTAACTTGTCCTTCCCTGTTAATCCTTTTAATTGTGACTCAATTCTTAATGTGGCTGCTTTCATCGCTTTGTCATATTCTTTCTTATATAATTCTCGTTCTTTCCTCTTCTTGTCTATTAATTCATTCATATCATTTTTATGTTGTTTATTAATATCTTTTAATTGATTTGAAAAATCTTTTTGTTGATAATTATATTTTGTTTCAATTAATGGTAAGAAGTTTTGCTGTAAATTATCATTATAAATATTTTTTGGAAATAATTGTAATTCTGCAGAATAAACTGGTAATAATGATAAATCAAACTTAGTATTCGCTGAGAAAAACTTTGATACGGTTGATGCAACATTCAAAGGTTTATAATTCACAAAATATAATAAAACTAATTTTCCATTTTTGATTTGTGAAATATCATTATTATTATTATTATTATTATTATTATAATTTTTATTATTTTTTAATTTATTGAATTTATTAATGATTGGATTTGTTATATTATTACTATAAATATATCTAGAAAATGGATCTCTCCCTCTATAGTCTGGTAATAGCAAGTCAGACTCATGAATTATTTGAGGATGTAGTTCAAAATAACCATTCGAGGTTGGTAATAATAGCATACAAGTATGTGCATTTCCATCATGTGAATGTGATCGAAACATATGATAAATTTGATAGATTGTTTGATGTGCTTCAATGTATAGTTTTCTAACATAACCTGATGGCATCACCTTCACATAAGTGGTGATAAAGGATTGCTTTACGGTGCGGTACATCTTCAGTGATTTGTATGTTGTTAAATTCGTGTGAATCTTAACGATTGATTCTGATTGATTCTGACTTGCATCATTCGAATCATTCTCATCAATTTCACTTGATTCAATTGTCACATCAACAGTATTCGTATCAATACTTTTATCATCATTTTTGATCAATTCATTATTAATATTATTCATATTTTTGCCACTTTTTGGTCTATTTAATTTCGCAGCATTTGCAATCATTTCCATTTCTTTAGCTATAGCTTCTTGTTTTTCTTTTATAGGATCATATCCAAATTCTTCAGGTCTATATGGTACCCCATTTGAGTGTATCGGCATCATGAAGCATCTGGGACAGCCTGACACACCATCCACACAAATCGGACATTTGCCATTGACTTTCTCTGCAGGATCCCAACGAAATGGATTCAACTTCTTTGATGGTACATGCGATAACATGCTTTGCTTTAATAAAGCTTTTTGTTTCGATGACTGTTCTTGTTTAAATAATGAGAAACCATAAAATAATGGATGAATAAACCTTGATTCATCTTGTATATTACCACGCCAACGAATACGAAATCCGAAAAAACTAGGATGAATGATTTCTTGTTGATCATATTCTTTTGCGATTTCTTTGAATCGCTGCCTCACAACACCAATCGAAATAGGTGGTAATGGATAATCACACCAATGCTGTCTTCGAAAAGTATTCCAATAATCATCAGTTTTTAATGGACGAACGAATACATTAATAGACAAATCGATGTGTATCCTAACAACAGCACCAAGAGTACCACCACCATATTCATTCGCTATTTTAAATAATAAATATACCGTTGCTATATTATGCTCATCACGATCAGTATGCATTATTTCTTCATATGTTATACTTGTCTTCGCGACGACTAATCCACTATTCGCATCATGAATATCAAATATTATCATATTACCTACTCGCAATTGAAATGATTCCCACTTATATTTCATATGCAAACCATACCAATCTAATGCAAATGAAGTATCTTTATTCAAATCTTTCTTAATAATGGGTGTTTCCGCAGCCCAGTTCCCGTATGGTTTACAAGCTGTCATGTAGGGTCTGATAGGCATTATTTCTAATGGAATACATGATAAATCAAGTCCTAATAAATCATGTATTGTTAACTTCGCTTTCACTGGGATTTTATTATGTCTTTTCAATTCTTTCATTAATCGTAATTCATTTTCATGTTTTTCATTATTATTTTCGACATATTCCAAACGAACACCTTGTCTTCGACTCATATTGATATCATGATTCATAACAGGTTTTGTTTGTCCTAATAATTTATACATTGCATTCGTGGCACCTTTTTGAATAATTCTCTTCGTTGTCCATATCGAGTATCGCTCAATAAAATCCTCTTTATTTTTATAATGTAGATATGAAAGATCATAAGCACCAATTAATTTTGTCGGAATAAAATCATCGCCATTTTCTAATGCAACGAAACTATTGACAGTATTCATTAATAATAATGAGATAAATTCATTTGCAACAAACCGGGCAGCATATTCAATCGTATAGTCATCAGAGATCCATTTCAAATGGTCGATATTAAATTGTATATTTTTATTGCCGTTCACATTACCATTATGATTAAGGTTGGAATCATCGATATTATGTTGTGTCTGCTTAAACTCATTCTCGCTTCGTTGACTGTAAAATCCTGATGAAGTGGAGTAATATGAGGAAGCTTCAGACCGTGCAGTGTGATGTTCATCAACACCTTCGCGTGGAGTATAATAATAGGATGAGGATGACCTATTGGAATTCTGGGAATAAGAATATCGTGAATCACTCCAATCACTTCCGGAATAATAAGAATCATTACTTTGATTGCTTCTAGAAGTATTGACAATAGCATTCGATTGACTCGTATTATCATTAATATCAATAATGGCATGATTATTTATTTTTGGATTATTTCCTGAAAATATTCCACTATTAATATCCATTAAAGAAGAGCCATCTTCTACCTCATGATTGATTTTGTTTGATTGGCCGAGACGAATAGAACCTTCTTCATTCTGAATGATCTTATTAGGTAGATTCGATTTATCCAATGGAAGATCGTCACTGGTATCAGAATATCTAGATGATCGACTACGTGATGTATCATAAGAATACCAGGACTCAGATGTCATGTCATAAGAATCAAAATCATGTTTATTATTACTATAATGATAAGAATTCGAATCGAAAGAGCCATCGTATAGGGAATGAGATTGAGATTTCGATTGAGAATAATTGTCTGAGTATGGTACACTTTTACTTGAATAAGAATTAGTGTCAGTCTCAGATAAGAACAAAGAGGTCTGAAGACTTGTCGAGCTATTATTGTCCAAGTAAGATTGGTCATCCGAGCCCTGCGCATGCGTGTGTGAGTGATTATCACTATTATAATGCGAGGCAATTGAATGAGAAACATCATTATGTGTATTGGATGTTATTATTGAATCAGAATAAGGTAAAGATGAACTTGTGATACTACGTCTTTGAGATGAGATGGACTCAGATGAATTAAACAGAGAACTATTATGATCTGGAGTATGTGACTGTGACTCTGACAAGGAATATGATTGTGAATGAGGAGTTATTGTTGGGTCATCGTGTAATGCTTGTTGTATGTTGCTGGATAATATTTCTTTTTCATTATAATGTTTAGATGATGTTTTTTCAATTGGCAATCTAGGGACTTGAGAGATGGGACTCGATTCTTTCGATATTATTCGACTTGGGGAAGGAGTCATAACCTCATCGCCTCGTGAAGTCTTTGGTCGCCTATCATTACTTTGAATACTTCTCGAAGACAAGGGTTGATTATTTTTATCATTAATATCGAGATTGGAAATGATTTGAACTTTTTTGTCATATAACAATATTGAATGATCATCCTTTTCTTGCAAAGGATCATTTTCTATATTACTTTTATTCATTTTAATATTATTACGATTCGATAAAGTTTCATAATAACGAGCATTTGGAGTATGAATGCGAGTAGGAGCATAAATACTACCTGTGTTTTCTAATATCGAAATATCATCTTCTGTATTGTCAACATAATGCTGATGTTTATCAGTTGATCCATTTAAAATATCAAATGTAAATAATATTTTCATTTTGCCTGATAAGCCATGTGTATTATGTATGATTTCTTTCTCTACTTCCACGTCACCTGTCAATGATTTATCAATATCAATAATATCATTGGAGTTGAATGACACCATGCCAATAATTACAGAGCCTGAAGTGATTGTGAATTTAAGTTTATTATCACGATTTAAATCGAATTTCCAATGCAAATTATCCCATTTTCCAACTCTACCACCGTACGGAACTGAATTCGATTGAAATTTACGATCATTTACTTCAAACTTCACTAAAGGAGAGTTCTTTCCTTTCTTATGAACAGATCTTAATTCTTCCAATAATATGTTTTGAATTGTTGTTTTCTTCCAGTCGTATTGATTAATTGATGAACTTGTTACCTTATCTACAGTATTTTTATGTAGAATCATTCCATTCGGATGTATTATAATAGGTTTAATCTCAGGATCTAATACTGTTAATTTACAAACTATACTAATCTTTCCTTTACAAATAATACCATCAAATAGCTCATTATATAAGACAATTAAACCATCTGTATCGACTGGTGTATGTACAATATCATATGCTTTAATACTACATGAGCATAGGATCGTAGAGTCACTCTTCAAATATATAATGAAATATGATCGTTCGAATAAGCTGATTTCTGTCCAATCATTTAAATTACCCCATAACGCATATGAATTAACGTTATGTGTTTTATTGGTGACACCAGACCAGCTAGTAGCAACTTGAGCTTCGATATATAAGTGAGGATAAATCACAGAAATCTCTTTCACACTTATCATTTGAACATCAATAGTACCTAATCGCTTCTCATAAACTTTATCACGATCAAATATTTCTTTAATAGACGATACAAATACTTGCTGATTATGTGATAATAATGCTGAATCAATTGATAAAATAATAATAATTTTGCCAATTTCATTATTAGTATTTGGTGAATAAATAATCTTAATTAATTCAATAATTCCTTGTGTTGATTTCGGACTATTCATTATTTCTTCACATGTTATGATGATATTACCAGCAATAATATCATTCGAACATAATTTTAAACCAAACGAATCATTTTTATTTTCTAATCCTATTATCCAATTCAAATCTTCCCATATCGCATATTGACCTGATTTGATTTGTGGTTGAGTCATTTTCTTTCCATCTTTCAAACTATTCAATTCAAAATATAAAGAATTCTTTGAAAATTTATGTAATGGACTTATTCCAATAGCAGATAAACTCATTATTTTTATTATCATTGGAAATGTTGAAATAGATGATTTGAAATTCATATTTAATTGTGGATCATTGTTTAGAGAAGTATGCTCCTTGTCATTATTATTATTACTATTATTATTATTATCTTGATTATTATCAATATTATTACTATTTATTAAAGGAGGAAACGAATTAAAACTAACTTTTAAGCATAAATAAATCCTTCCAGTGACCTCTGAATGATTCTCAATTGTTCTATTTAAAAATATTAATCCATTTTTATTTTTAGGAATTTGTAGTATTTCTCTAGTACTTATTATTACAGACCCTATTAATGAATTGAATGAATAAACAAAAACTTTTAAAAATGTATTTCCAATCATATCAAATGACCAATTCGATTTATTTTTAACAATCCAATTAGCAGATGAACCAGCAAATGATGCTATTCCAGATTCTGTTTTCCATATTCCACATATCATTTTCACTTGTGGTGAGTTGTTTATTAAATAATTAACTGCTTTCAAATCATAAACAGATATACCATACACTGAGATATGTGACACAGTTGGAGTAGCAGTAGTATTTGAAAGCTCCGAACTTATGTTTATATTATGATTCGGAAGAAAATGAGTATTCAATATTATATTTGAATTATAATTATTATTGTCATCAGTTTTCTTTGATTGAACTGATATATTTTCAGTATTTTCAGGTTGATTATTAACCTGAACTTTATCGGAATTAAGGTTATTATTATCATTATTATTGTTATTATTATTTTTATCATTATTATTGTCATTATTATCATTATTATTATTGTCATTATTATCATTTTTGATCAAAATAATTTGTAATTCTATTTTCCCTTTGACCACATTCCCATCAAGTAACTCTTTTCCAATAAACAATGATTCATCAATTCCTTCGTTATTCTCTTGAATTAATTGTTGTAACTCTGATGATAAAAACTCACAATAGCCAATAATCTCATTGCCTGATGTAACTTTAACTTCAAAAATATCATCTTCACTTAATGGCATTCTATCCCAGCCGAGATTATCCCATCTATGGTGATCACCAGCTTCAATAGCAACATCAGTTGCAAATAATTTCTTATTTGTACCATTTTTTATTGTTGTTATATTTTTTTGATGTGTCACAGTAACCTTTGGAGAGTTTCTAAATAAACCATAAACTTGAGTTAGGTCTGATACTTCCATAGAAATGATTCGCATAAATCCGAATAATAGTTTGTTTGATTCATTATCATCATTATCATTATTATTTGAATTAGAATTTATGCTATTCAAATCAATTCCATTTATCAATTGTGTTGATGAGTCGATATGATTCGAATAATTAATTATTGTTGATTTTGGTGTTTCATAAGATGATAATATCAGTTGAACTTTGATTTCTGCAATTGGTAATAAATCATCTGCAATCAAACTACCTGTTATTATTACGATTCCATCATTCTTATTGACAGGTTGTACTAATAATTGAGCTGGACTTATAATCATAATCCCAATCACATATTCTTCACATAATAATTTTAATTCGATATTTTTCGATACATTTGTGATAATATGAGTCCAATCGATATTTCTCCAGGAGATATGATCATTCATTTGAAAGTTATTATCATAATAACTATTATTATTACTATAATTAATATTATTATTTGTGACGTTTGACTCGATAGGATCATAACTAATCATTAGTTTCGATACTGATAATAGCATATTATCGATGATATCTTCTTTAATATTTGTGATATCGACTTTATGAAAACTAACAACAAAAGGAGGTTTCAATTTATATAATATTCGAGGTGAATCAGGACGTAAATGAATATAATTTTCTTTTTCTAATAATGATAACTTATATTTAATACATATCTTTCCTGTTATTCGTTGATCATATTTTATGACATGTTGAAACTGGCAATATCCTCGATTATCTGGAATAGCAGATATGATGTCCGACAATGAAATCTCAATAATGCCTATTATCGTTTGTTGCGACTGAACAGTAATAAACAAACTAGTTCCTTCTGCAATTCTAAATTGTAAACTTAAATCAATCCAATTGGCTTGACTACCAGAAAAGTTAATAGTCTATTGAATAATAATAATGTTAAGTAATTATTAATAATGTTATGAAATAATATGAATATTATGTGATAATCATGTACATAAATCAATCAAAAACTTAGGATTAAAACCTCATTGAATATACCTTAGTAAATGCTTTTTGATCACCACATTTAAACTTCATATAAGGTGAGTTGGATGCCATGACATGGACTTGCTTCAATTCAAACAATCTTATCGTGAAAATCTTCAATTTATACAAACTATTATTGCTTGAGGATTGTTCCATAAGCTCAAGTCTTTTCAATTTATTCGTTTTATCATTTGAATTCTTCATTCTAGGGGATTCGATCTCTTCCATTGTTGTTATAGCCGGATCCTGATTAATGGATAACAAGGTTTCACTAACATTATCATTATTATTGTCACTTTCTTCATCCTCATCAGAATCATCGTCAATATCCTTGAGCAAATCTATTTCATCAACATAAACTTCAAAAGTATAGGTCATTCGAATGATTCCATCTACAGTTATCATATTTCTTAATCCATTTTTCTTATCATTTTCATCTAACAATTCTAATTTTCCTTCAATTTCATAAATTCCACGACTATCTGATAGCTGTGATGTTAATTTACTCACTGAAAATACTATCATACCTACTACAATCGAACTTGATAATACAACCAGCTGTAATGTCGAATCATTCTCAAGTAATACAATATTCCAATTCAATTCTTCCCATTTCCCATCATTACCAACATAATCTAATTCGCGTGTATAATATTTCTGATTTTTATTTGATTCTTCATTATTATTACATATTGCTTTGATATAAGGACTATTTTTAGAAAATCTATGAACTGCACGAGTATTAGCAATGGTTATAGTATAAACAGTTAGTACAATTGGTGCCATTATTTGTGTTTTCTGTTGTCCTGTGATACCAGTTTCAACAATAGTTGCATTTGAATTTAAATCAAACTTTTCAATCAAAAATGATAATTTTACTTTTCCAGTAATATTGGGTTGTGATTGAATTACACTATTAATATTAAGTGAATTATTTGTATTACTTAATATTCCAGACAAGCTAGTATTATCTTGTTCAGTTTTATCGATGGTTTCACTTCGAATGGTTATAAATAATTCTCGATTATTTGTTTGATCACTAGGACATGCTAGCAAATCATTGGGTTCTATTATTATGAAGCCAATAGGAGTTGATTTCGACCATACGGTTAGACGAAGAGTATTGTTATTACTGTAGAGATAAAACATGAAATTCAAACCCGACCATATAGCCGCAGAACCACCATTCATCACGGTGGGTGTTGATGAGCCTGATAATCCACATGCTATGCTGACATGAGGTGAATTCTTTACTAACATGTGCATACTTTTCAAATCTGAAGCAATGATATCTGTTATAATTACTCTGAACGGATATGGTGAAATTATTTGATTATTAGAATTCGGTGACTTCAATGGTGCAGATTTATTACCAGAAAATATTGATTTATTTTGATAATCTTTTGCTGAGCTTTGTTCAGATTGTATAAATGATGGACTTAATAAACTCGAAGACATAATCATATCTTCATTTCGAGCATTGTCAGGCGATATAATCGAGGATGAATGATTGGGATTGTATGTCATATTTATGACATTTTGTTCTGTTTTTATATCTGCAACGTGATGCTTTAGTGTTAAAGGATCAACATGATATTGAAAAGTACTATACCCACTCATTAATTTACTTTTATTAGCTGCATTTGCAATAGATTCATTTTTTAATTTCTTAAATAATTCTTGAATAAATTCAACATCACCTTGATGATCTAATTGAATTATAATTTTGATTCGACCAATTACTATATTCCCATTATAAATATCTTTCAATAATATCGCGTGGTGATGATAATCAGTAGAATGTTCAACTAATTCACTTGCTTTAATAATAACTTCACCGATTTCTTGTTTGTTCAAAAATACTTTTAAAATTATATTCATTTTAAACTTGATGGGGAAAATATAATTCAAATTGATCCATTTGTTTGGAGTAATAATATTAGTTGATATTAACTTATCATTTTTCAATGCAACTGCACTAGTAGCTGATATTCTCATATCTACAGCTGAGTCACCAATCATTTGCTCTTGGTCATTAATCATAGTATCATTATGATTCTTTTGTAGAAGGAATGTAGAATCTATTATTTCAGATGAATAATTAATTTCATTTGTTAAATTCATAAAATCACCACATTTTGTCGAAACAGATAGTTTTGATAGTATAGTGTTGTTAATATTTATATTAAATAAATCAATTAATTCGATATTTATTAACCTTACTCTACCAGGTAAATTCGACAAAATATTATCAAATTGTTGATTACTAATTATTGTAGAGTTATTTAATGACATCACATCCTCATCTTGATTAGATAATTGCTTCTTTTTATTTTGGAAAGGATTTAATTGTATTATTTGGTTATTAACTTGTCTAATATCAACCATACTTGCCTCAACATCAAGATTACAACATATTTTAAGTTTGCCAGTTACTTCTTTAAGTTTATTTTGATTATTTTCAATTGTTAATTGTCCAAATATATCAACATCACCATTATTACTTCTTGATAAATTTACTAATTCCAAACCACTTATTGCAAACCTTCCTAATAGAACATTTCTAGAATAAACTAAAAATATTAAATTATTATTTGGATTCATTATTGATGTTTTCCACTGGAGATTTTTATATAAATAAGAATTAGCTAATTTATCACTTGGTTGTGTTTTAGTAGTTGTTTTATTGATTATATTGCCACATGTTAAAATAATATTAGGTTGAAGTGAAACTAAAAAATGAATAGATTTTGTATCAAATAAAAGAATGGAATTGAAAATGATTTGAAAAGGAAATAAAGAATTTAATGGATTTGTTTCATCAAATTCTGATGTTAATTTATATAAACCATATTGTGATCGTTCATCAAATGGAAGTGTACGTGACAAATGTTTCATTTGTTCTTTTTTCATAGATTTTATTTTTTCTTTCTTTTTATAATCTAATACAAACCAATCCCATTCTTGTCCTAATTCTACAAAGAATAATCCTTTCAATTTGCCACATACTTTTCCAGTGGTCGGATTGATAATATCTAAACCCATCTGTTAAAATTATTTATAAAAAAATGAGAATTTGAGATAGTAAAAGTAATGTCAGTATATAAATTTGTACAGAGAGCAATCATACAAGTGAAAATGTACGAAAATATTCAAATTTGTCAATTAATTATAACTTACATTAATAATTCCATCATGATCAATTTGAAGATTAAGAAAAGCCTCTGAAGATATTGTACATTCTCCACCGAAAATATTTTTCACTACTGTTCCGGATAAGATTTTAAATGCAAGGGAGTCACTTTTTCTTAAATGAAATGACCATTCAAGATCGTCCCATTGTGAATTTCGTCCTGTGAAAAATAAAATATTTATATTTGATTCGACTAAAATATTTAATATCCGACTTATGACAAGAAATGTATCAAATTCTAGTGACATTTGGAGCAAATGCCAGTCAGTACCTGCAAATGAATTAACTTCAGAAGTAAATTTATATTTTCCACATTGAAAATTTACAAAAGGAGAGTTTTTCTCCAAAATATTAAATTGTGATAATCCTGATAACATGATTGTCAATACTGTAACACGAGCAACTACACTTGGATCAATTGGAATTGATTTCTTAGCTTCTTCCTCATCCAAAAACTTCACTTTTCCAAATGATGGTTTTGGTTTAGTTTTAAAAATACCTTGTGCTTCCAATGCTTTTTCCTCTTCTTCGGCTTTCATTTTCCTGTTAAAATTACATTGCAATAGATTAACAAAATAAAATAATATGAAATTAATAAATTTACAATACCTAAAATATACTAATGATTCTTCTGGTGGAACTTCTGTTACTCTTTCTAAATCATATTTTTTTCTATATTCAATACCATTCAATTTATCTTTCAATAATATTTGACAAAGAGTAACAGCATGTGAGGAATGTCTACTTGGTTGTCGAACATAATCACTATTAAAAAATGTTATATGTTTTTTCTCAGCATCCCATTCTAAACTATCTAAATTCTTTCTTTGAAATGGATGATACATAAAATAATAGTTTGTTCCTGCAGGATGAACACGTGATGAATGCAATTCTGTTATTTCAATATTACGATTTGTTATGTTTTTATTTGATAAAACAGCACTATTAACATTAAATCCTGGGGCAGCAATAATACTTCTGATATCAAATTGTATTTTCTTGATATGAGGATAATCATTTTCATTCATTGTTATTTCTTTAAATGATTTCAAAATACCATCCTTAATAGAAGATTGGATTTCTAATGTTTGTTGTGATTTTGTTGACTTCATTTGTGTGAGTGATCGGAATTCTGACTTTTTTATTTTACTATTTGCTTCTATTAGTTTTTGTAAAATATAATCATGTTTAGCATTTTGTTGACGTATTCTTTCTTTAGCTTTTAATTTCTTTAATGTATGTTTTTCGTGTGCTAATATTTGTTTTTGATTAATTGAATTATTATTGTTAATATTATTTGTAGTGATGTTAATATTATCATCTTCGCTATGTGAAAATGATAATTTCGGATCAATTAAGTTGGATACAACAGATCCTGATTCATCCGGATGAGTATTGATAACTTCAGGAAAAGAGGAAATTATTACATTATTATCATCTATATTATCACTTTTCTTTGATTTCTTTGTTTTCTTTTGGGTTGGATTTTCTCGTTCCCTTTGTTCATCTTCTTCTTGTTTCATACGTGTCAAACCATCTACAACACTTGGCTTATATCTTCTTGGTATACCAAATTGATCGAAATATTTATTATTATGAAATCGATTTCTTTGATTTTCTAATAATTCTTTGTTTTTTACTGCTAAATAATTACGACGAGCCATCTTTTGTGTTCTTTCTTCTTTTATTACTTTCACAACTTCTTCTAATTGAATATCTCTGAATCTATAATTTGCATATGCTTTTAATCTTTGTAAACTTTCTTCTGTATCAAGAAACTTTACATAAAAATCTCGAAATTCTTCGAATTCAAATTCACCTGATCCATCTTCATCAAATTTTATGAATAATTCGTTCATTAATATAGCTAAATTTGCTTCAGATAATCCAAGATTTAAATCTATCAATAAAGGTTGTCCAGCATGTGTGTAATCTGAAGGTAAATCTACAGATGAAAATCCAAGTGCAAACCGACAACTTAACTTCACATTTGGGCCTGTACCGAATAATAGTTTGAATGGATAATGGGTACATGAAAAAACAATTTGTTTTTTTCTTATTTCAAATCGTACTTTTATATGTTTCAAAAAATTATTAGTTTTTGTTAATTCGCTCATTATAAATTGTTGAAATAATTCCAAGTTATAAACTGCACCAATAGGTAAAGTGATGGTAAATACTTGATTATCAGCTTCTAAATCGAGTTTACAACTAAATTTATTGATAATTAAAATTGGTTCAAGGAATTCTAGATTGACAGATTCATCTGATAACTTTAATAATTGCTGAAAAACTAATTGCAATGATTTGGAATTGCCTTTTTGTATTGTTAAATCATTGATTTTGACTAGTTTCATATTTTTGATTAAGTATGGTAATTTGCTTGCTTCGGAGTTTTCTTCAATTGAAGATATAATTACACACTTCTCGGAATCCAGTCCCCATATAATACCAGTATCAGGATGATCGAAGCGACATGCCAGATACTTGTCAATATCACCCAATAGCATGCGATTAATTTCACGTAAGGAAATTGAACCCCCGTGATCGACATCCATCATCGAAAATAATTTATAAGCCCGATAATTCTCTTCTTGTGTATCTAAGATCAAATTAATATCAAAATATAAAATAATTTTAATGGTGAAAGAATATTGCATTAGAAAATCATTCGATATTGAATATTCTATATTTCAACTGTTCAATGACCACAATTTTTATATTTGCTGTTTTGTACTATATTTATCTTACATGACTTTCTTTCGTTGTCCACAGCTAATAAATCTTCCATATCAATTTTTTCAACTGTATCGGCTTGTGCAACTAAACGAGCTAACTCCATCCTTGACATGTTTTGATGCTTTGATTGATATATTGGTTATTTATATATTTAATGTAACAGAAAGAACTAAACGAAGATTGGGTAAATTGCCTAAAATGAATAAAATGGTACAAAATCAATAAATCAACTCAAATAATAAAGATTTCCAGAGGACGGTATGAATAATGAGATTCTATTTGATTAAGTTAATCAAGTAATAAATTGGTTGATGGATGAAGCGAAACGACTTTCTGGAATAATTTAACTGGAAACCATTTATGTATTGGTATTTATTAAAGTATGCTTTTTGTATTTAATCCAATTAATATTTCTTTGTGCTTCTGAAACATTTTTATGTTGAATTAAGGTATGGTTTCTCGTTTCTCGATAACATTTTTGCACTTTCACGATTCCAAAACGTTACTATTATAGGTCTACAATACATCAATTATCGTTTGCATTGTAACGAGTTTAGTTAGTAGTGTTTTAACGAGTTTAGTGCTTGCTAGATTTGTTGAGCTAAATACAGTTATATTGTAGTATTTAATTATACTTATATATTATATACTATATACTTAAGTATATACTTGAAACTATAATATAATAATTATAATAATAAAGGTTCATATTGATCTAATAGTCTAGTAGTCTAATATCAAATTTAGTGAGATAGTGAATATCACGTAGGAAATACAAATATCAGATAACAAAAATGAATGTTGTTAAACGAATGATGACTTTGGTTGTTGTATCAGCTGCTGCAACTGCTTTTAATTTAAATAATCATAATTATAGAAAGCCTTATGGTAAATTTCTTAGTATGGCAGATAAATCGGCAACTTCCCAAATTGAAAAATCAAAATTTCTGAATGAAAAGATAGCAAAAAATATCAAGTCTACTTTTGGAACCCCTATTTATGTTTACGATGAAAACTCGTTGGTTAATCAAGCAAACAAAGCATTACAATTTCCTAATCTATTTGGGTTGAAAGTTCGATACGCCATGAAAGCATGTCCTAATGCGGCTATTTTACAAATATTTAATGATATGGGAATAAATTTTGATGCATCAAGTGGCTATGAAGTGGAAAGAGCAATTCGGGCTGGAGTCTCTCCATCTTGTATAAGTCTTTCTTCACAAGAATTTCCATCAAATTTTGAACAGCTGCATAAGCAAGGAATTGAGTTCAATGCTTGTTCTCTAAGCCAACTTGAGAGTTTTGGAAAATTGTTTCCTGGAGGAAAGTGTGGAGTTAGATTTAACCCTGGCAAAGGATCTGGAGGGACTGGAAAGACGGTAAATGTCCGAGATAATCGGTTCGCTTAATTATTGAAACGCGAATATTTGGCATAACTTAAAGTTTTATTTTAGCGTTTTATTGTTTATCATATAAATTATCACATTCATAATTATATACTGGTATTATTTATTTTGATTTATTTCCCTATTATTTTATATTTTATAGAATGTTGGTGGACCTTCAGCATCATTTGGAGTTTGGCACGAACAAAAAAATCAAATTAAAGAAATCGCTGAAAAATATAATTTAAAAATTATTAGAATACATACACATATTGGATCAGGTTCAGATCCTTTGGTGTGGCAAAACGTAGTTGGATTATCTATGAGTTTAGTTGCAGATTTTCCTGATGTTGAAACACTCAATTTAGGAGGGGGATTCAAGGTTGGAAGAATGAGTTATGAAAAATCAACTGATCTACAACTAATAGGTGTTCCTGTCATTGAAGAATTCAAACAATTTAAAGAAAAAACTGGTAGAAGTATAAAGTTAGAAATTGAACCAGGGACATTTCTTGCAGCTAATTCCGGTGCATTGCTAACAACTGTGCAAGATATTATTAGTACCGGAAAGGAAGGACATGTTTTTTTAAAATTAGATTCAGGCATGACAGAAGTAGTACGACCATCGTTGTAAGTTGTGTATTGAATAAAAGTTTATTATCACATTTCTAGAATTTATGGTGTCTTACTAAATTTTATATCTCTCGGTACATAGTTCAGTTGTGATTCCTACGAATACAATTATTTTTCGTATTTACTAAAAAACTCTAATAATACCATCATATTGTAATAATTATAACATGTTGAACCATCATTGTGTTTTTACTAACCAATAATATTTGTAACTTAAATTAGGTATGGAGCTCAACATCCCATAGTTGTACTAAAAGATGATCAGAAAGAAGTGGGTCAGTATATTGTTGTTGGTCATTGTTGCGAATCCGGTGACTTGTTCACTTGTGCACCTGGCGATGCAGAAGCGCTACAAGAACGTCTATTAGCAAAAGCAGAAATCGGAGATATTGTTTCAATTGAAGGTGCAGGAGCATATTGTTCCGGTATGAGCACAAAAAACTACAACTCATTTCCTGAAGCACCTGAGGTTATAATTAGCAAATCCGGAGAAGTTCATTTAATTCGGAAGTAAGCTTCATATTTATTATTTTCAAATAATAGTATTAATTAATTTGTTATTTATAGACGACAAACTTTAAGTCAAATGCTAGAAAATGAAGTAGTATATAAAAGAAATTAAAAGATGTGACTTTTGAAATTTATGTTTCCAATCGCATAATATGTATTCTCAATCTTTCATTGAGTTATAGTATGATGATATGATAATTTTTAAACGTAATCAAGAAGTATTTTATTAATAGAAGAGTTTTTTAGCAGTTGGCCATTCCTCTGTGATGGTCAATGAATCAGATGTGTTATTTATGTCATTGTTGAATCTGTGATAATTGATCCCATCATAATTATTTTTCTCCAATGCTCTGAGTAGTGGCAGAGTACTATCGGTGATAAACTGTTCCCCTTCTAATATGGATCCTCTAGAAAACAATATGTTTTGGTCAACTTGTCTTTCTACTTTTTCTTCTGATTTGTAAAATTTTTCATCGAGGTAGTACTCAGATTCTTTCGTTTTGACGATTGCTCGAATAAATCCGACTTGTCCAACCTTTTTCTTTTTATCATTTAATTCATGATACAACTCTTGAGCAGTAATTAAACGGTATCCCTCTCGTG
Source organism: Epipyxis sp. PR26KG (assembly GCA_015144975.1). NCBI lineage: Eukaryota > Chrysophyceae > Chromulinales > Dinobryaceae > Epipyxis > Epipyxis sp. PR26KG. Next base: position 8,498 of record VKHH01006056.1, on the reverse strand, counting down.
CAAGCTCCTCCTCTCCGCACTTGTCATCTCCCCATGGACTCGAAATCCAGTACGAGTTTATGATTTGTTGACAATCTGATAAATTTCTTTGACTTGCTGTGCTGGACATACTCAAAAAGTTTGATTTGTATTGGATAAATTGTAAGTTTATCTATCACTAGCATTAGTCCAACCACTTCTTCCTCTTGCCAACCTTTTGTTCCAACCTTGTGTTCCAACCTACAAATTCATTCATTAATTAAATAGTGTTGATCCAATATTTGATACTGACATTTAGATGTTCCAATTATGCATAGGATGAAGTGAAAACTTATATAATCATTGAGTAAATGTTCAATAATAATCGTTTTGCGATAATTTATTTGTCCACAAATTCCTGCAGCTTCAAACGTTCATCAACTTGCATTACGGTATGAATTTACAACTTGGAATTATTAAATCAAAGAATATCACTAAATCAAAGAATTAAATAAAACAGCCCAGTCAAATAACGTCAATCATGTCTTCAAGATTTGAGACTGTCACTGACAAAATTAATTTTGTTGCAGAAGAAGAAGCAACTCTGCAATATTGGAAAGAGAAAGATGCATTTTTGACATCAATAAAATTATCGGAAGGGAAGCCAGAATATACTTTCTATGATGGACCACCATTTGCCACCGGAGAGCCACATTATGGGTGAGATTGTTGTGACTGTTTGCGTCATTGAGTGTTTTGTATTAATTAATTTTAATAAATGCAGACATATATTAGCCGGAACAATCAAAGATACAGTTACTCGATTTGCCCACCAGACGGGGCATTATGTATCCAGACGATTTGGATGGGATTGTCATGGATTGCCTGTTGAATATGAAATAGATAAAAAACTTAATATTAAAGGACGCGAGATGGTGTTAGAAATGGGAGTTGCGAACTACAATGCGGAATGTAGAAGTATTGTAACAAGATATACAGGAGAATGGGAGAAAACTGTCACTCGTTTGGGTCGCTGGATTGACTTTAAGAATGATTACAAGACTATGGATCCTGAATTTATGGAATCTGTTTGGTGGGTTTTCAAAACAATGTTTGAAAAAGGTTTAGTTTATAGAGGATATAAAGTTATGCCATATTCTACATTTTGTGGAACACCACTATCTAACTTCGAAGCAGGTTTAAATTATAAAGATGTCAATGATCCAGCAGCGGTAGTTAGTTTCCCATTAATTTCAGATCCTGAAGTATCTTTGTTAGCATGGACAACAACCCCGTGGACACTTCCAAGTAACCTTGCACTTTGCGTGAATCCAGTATTTACTTATATTAAAATTGTTGACAAAACAAGAAATAACAAAGTGTTCATATTATTGGAGAAAAGATTATCTCAATTATTTCCGGAAGTCTCAAAAGCTGACTGCACCGATGAACGTAAAGCAGAATTATACGATGTTGTAGAAAGAATATTAGGAAAAGATCTTATTGGCTTGAAATATACTCCTTTATTCACTTATTTCGCTAATAGTGCTGATTATTTCAGAGTGGTTGGGGATAGCTACGTAACAGAGGAGGGTGGTACTGGTATTGTTCATCAAGCTCCAGCTTTTGGTGAAGACGATTATCGTGTATGCATTGCTAATAAGATTGTATCCAAAGGAGAAGATCTACCTTGTCCAGTTGATTCGAATGGTAGATTCACAAACGAAGTCCCTGACTTTGCGAATCGATTGGTGAAAGAAGCTGATAATGATATTTGTGCTGTGCTTAAAAGCAAAGGTCGACTGGTGATGAAGGAAGTTTACAATCACTCTTATCCTTTTTGTTGGAGATCAGATACACCTCTTATCTACAAAGCTGTACCATCATGGTTTGTTTCAGTTGAAAAGGTGAAATCTCAGTTATTAGCTAACAATGCTCAGACTTATTGGGTTCCATCATTCGTACAAGAAAAACGATTTCATAATTGGTTATCTGATGCGAAAGATTGGGCAATATCCAGAAATCGTTTTTGGGGCACTCCTATTCCATTATGGATTTCTGATGATTTAGAAGAGATGGTTGCTATTGGTTCCATTGAAGAATTAGAGAAATTATCAGGTGTTAAAGCGACTGATTTACACAAAGAGAATATTGATCCAATTACTATTCCATCTAAAAGAGGCAAAGGTGTTCTTCGTAGAATTGATGAAGTATTCGATTGTTGGTTTGAGTCTGGTTCTATGCCATATGCACAGTTACATTATCCATTCGAAAATGCTGAACGATTCAAAAGTGGATTTCCAGCTGATTTCATCGCTGAAGGTTTAGATCAAACAAGAGGATGGTTTTATACTCTTATGGTGATCTCCACTTGTTTGTTTGATAAGCCTGCATTTAAGAATGTGATTGTTAATGGATTAGTTTTGGCAGCTGATGGCAAAAAAATGTCGAAAAGACTTAAAAATTACCCTGCACCAGAATTAGTTGTTTCAAGTTACGGAGCTGATGCTTTACGATTATATCTAATTAACTCACCGGTTGTGAGAGCAGATTCGGTTAAATTCAATGAAGAAGGTGTAAGTGAAGTTGTTCGAGGAGTGCTCATTCCATGGTATAATACCTTTAGATTCTTCATCCAATGTGTTGACCGATGGGAAAGTGTCTCATCATCAGTTTTCGTGCCTAATTTAGAAATTGCCAAGTCTTCTACGAATGATGTTGATATTTGGATCCTAGCTGCTACTCAAGGTTTAGTTGCGTTTGTTCATCAGGAAATGAAAGCTTATCGCCTGTATACTGTTGTTCCACGATTGGTCGAATTCATTGACGATTTGTCAAAATGGTATATCCGTTTGAATCGGTTTCGTATCAAAGGCGAAATGGGTGAGGAAGAAACTATTCTTGGATTGAATGTATTGTATGAAGTGCTTACTGTGATGACTCTAATTATGGCACCATTTACTCCTTTCTTTACTGAGTATTTGTACCAACACATGAGAAAACTCCATCCAAATTATAAAAGCACTGACCCTTCTGTGCCATTGGATTCCATGGGCAAAGCTGACTCCGTCCATTATCTAATGCTACCTACTGAAGATACGGCTCGTTTGAACCCAAAAGCTGTTTCTCGTTTCAAGACTTTACAGCAAGGGGTTTCTTTAGCTCGTATCGCAAGAGAACGTCGTCATATCAGGAATAATCTTCCATTAAAAAATGTTATTGTGGTTGCAGCGAAAAGTGAAGATATTGAAGCTTTAGAATACTTGAAAAGTTATTTCGTCAGTGAAATCAATGCATGGGATGTTACCATGAGCACAGAGTGGGAGAAATTATGTACTCTAAAGATGATGCCTAATTGGAAAGATTTGGGTAAGCGATTGGGTAACCAAATGAAAGCTGTTGCTAAAGCAATCAATGAGTTATCATATAATCAGATCATCGATTTCATGAATAATGGAGTGCTTGAAGTGTGTGGATTCACATTATCTAAAGATGATATCGTTGTAAAGAGGGAGTTTAATGGTGATACTAAGAAGTATGAAGCATGTGTTTCTGATGATGGTAGCTTAATGATTGCTATTGACACAACTTGTGATGAAGAGGTTTTAGAAGAATTGAGATCGCGTACAATCGTATCAAGTGTTCAAAAACTAAGAAAGAGTTCCGGTATGGTTGTATCAGACCGCGTGGAAGTTTTCTTTGAAGTAACTGATGGTAACAAGGATGTAACTTCAACTTACACTTCTATCATATCTGCACTTGAAAAATATTCTGAAATGGTTGTGAAACGCATCAAATTACCACCATTACCAATTAAATTCAAGCCAACACATGCCTCAGTAGTAGCGAAAGAATCTGTGAAAGATAATGACATTTGCAAAGGAACATTTACACTTTATTTTACTGCACCTGATTTCCTGTCAGTAGATGTAGATGCTATTTCATCTTTATTAGTAAGTAAAGGTGGACAAGCATCATCAGCTGCAACTGCAGAGATGTTCTTACAAACCATGGATTATGGAACAGTGAATAATTTGGCAAAAGTTGAACTTTCAGTTGATGGAGTGGAATTGGAGTTAGTTAAGGGTGTCCATTATTTCAGTAATTCTGCTGACTATGCTACCTCTAAAAAGTAATAGTGTTGATGGCATATGGTATTGGTATACATTATTTATTTTGTTACATGAGGGAATAGTCTTCAAGTTAACTTACTGAAAGCGGTATATTATTAACTTAATTTAAATGAAGTTTGTTAATATAGTTTTTTGTTGTTGAAATGAAATAATTATAGAAAGTCATTTGTTTTTATTGTTTTTATTATTATTGGCTACCGACAATGCATATTTATCTGATATTGTTGGTCTAATGAGGAGATAGAAGGCTATCCTTCTCCTATCGTCATAAGCTCAGTTATTAAATCACAAAAATAAGATTATAAGAATAATATTTAATATTACTTCCTCTACTTCGTTAAGCAAATTTGACAAATTTTCTAACTATTTGTTCATCAATTTAACTCACGGTCATCCACAGCAAAGGAAGTATATTATATCAACAAACTATGAACGAATAAGATAATGAAATAAAAAATCTATTTTGTTCATTGTATCCAATATAGAAATCTTCATCAAAAAGTTTCATCATTTTATGTCACACAGAACCAACATGAATGAATACTGATTTCCTTCATTAAATAACAATAGTAAATTTCTATTTTTTTGCAACTGTAATTATTCCTGTTATTGCTTGTCATTTGGCTCATCAATTGCGAATACCTTTTTTAAGTATTCCTCCTTCAATTCACCGCTTGTTTGGCAATACTTTTTGTAAAACATAAAGGCTCTTACATCTTGCATATGTGTTCCAACACTTGCTGGAAATATGTAATATAAGTAGAACAAGCCAATAACTACCACAATGCCATACAGCTGAACATAACCATCAAGATATGACCTATCAAATCCAGCTAATAACATGGCAGCAATTGTCGCAATAATTGCAAGATAATTGACCACGTTGACTAAAACTAAAGTTACTTTCATTTTCACTCTCATTATCATTCCATCAACTGCAGAATATACCATGTTCAACGATCCAGATAGAATGGTACATGCAATAATGCATGCTAAGAAACTGATTGCAGCAAACCCAACAACTGCTGAGAATATATGACCAATATTTTCATTTTTGAAATCGGGTGGACTTATGTATAAAGGCATGTCAATAGTTAAAATAAGTGCAGATTGCAAAACGAGATACTGCATCACTGTCTGAATTTCATCAATATAAGTGCTTCCTAATAGTAATGAATACGTATCGTTTGATGTAAATTATTATTTTTTCATGATATTTTCTAACATTTGTGGGTAAAAACCTTGTATTGCATGAGACACGGAAAAATCTATAAGAGAATTCTGAATATTCTTCCCAATATCTTGATCTGTTAGGGCTTCTGTGTACTTCTTAAATACACCACGAGCGATAAAAGCTTTAAATATGCAGTGATATCTCTTTAACACTTCACTTTCATCAATATCTAAATCAAAGGTTGGCTCTTCATCGTCAGGACTCTTTACAGAATTCAATGTAGACATTTCCAGGAATTTGGGTTCACTTAATTTATGCACTGGATTTTTAGTCATATGAAGACAAATTCTCTTCAAGATGTTGTAACATATGATGATAAATCAGTTGAATCTCCATAATTTATTACCGGTAATGAATGAATGAATGAATAAATTAATGAGAAAACTATAATTATTACTACCGGCGGTGCTTCTTATCATATATATAATATTTTTTTTAATGAATTGTAACGTTACCATGTACAATCAAATGGTGATTCTTTACTTGCTCATCGCGTTGACAACAATAATGAATTAAGTTGTGGAAGAACAGGATAAATGAATACCAGCATTATCACATATCAAATATCAAATAATCAAATAAACATACCGTAATAACAAATATATATCCACATAACAAATAAAATCAATTATTGCTTAAATAAAAAACAATAATTTGATACTGTAAGTTATCGAATCAGGTAATTCGAATCCAAAGAATAGCGAACAAAACAGAAGAGTCATTTGTAAATAAAAAAATTGAAGTTATGAAAGATCCATTAAATATAAATCCTTTTGTGATTCTGTCAAAATGGATGATGGTGTTTTTTCTTATGATTGGTATATATTTCGTCATATTTCCACACGATAATCATGATATACCTGTAAAGATAAAATTATCAGAACAATTACCAGATTTTGATACCCTTTACCAGAATTGTGTACCAGGTATTATGCATATAGTGTTCTATAATAATATCACTTACTGTGGTAGAAATTTTAACATTGTTATTATGTAACATTGTAGGTGTTCACGGGAGTATTTATCAACTTCAATTTCGTACATTATCAATAACTAATAGACAAGGAGTCAGTGTATTATTACCAGTTTATTCCACTTGTGATCTTAATAAAAGCTATACTGAAAATCCTCATAATGCAAATATTACCCGAGTTGTAATTGTACAGCATGGGAATCTAAGAAATGCAAATAATTACTTTTGTTCCATGGTCGCAGCATTATCGTCATTAGGTAATCATAATTTTCTTTTTTTACCACAAACAATCTACTGTTCATTTAAATAAAAACTGGGGATAGTAAATTATTTGATTATTGAAACTTGAGGGCCTAATGGCATTTATTCATCATGGTTTGTTTCTAATTCAACTTTTTCGTAGTGTTGTTCATTATGAATGTATTGATTAAGCTCTTTCCCTTATCAAATTATTGATGTGAATATGACTGCATATTACGACTTTAAGTTTGGTGTCGAAAGGTACGAATTTGATCAATATGAACCTGATAAACAACATGATGAATCTTTTGGATTAGAAATGTGTTTACATGACACATTATTATTTTTATCCAATTTTTAAATCTGCAACAATACTCCATTTAGCATTGATAATATGGAAATTGTTAATTATTTTCCATAATTATTAAACATATTTTCATAAAAAGTATTATTTTGCTATTGTTATGACTATTAAGTTTGAACAAGAAGTTACAGGATGCAATTATCTCTATTAACATAATAATAATTATTATTATAAATATTTTTAATTGCTATTATTAGGATTATCTATAGAAGAAAAACAATCATATTTAATAATAGCTCCTCAGTTTTTAATTGATAATGATATATGTTGGAATCAATTCACACATGAAATTAATACTGTTCGTGTGTCAGAAGGAACAACTTGTGGTCATCCAATATGGACAAGTGAAGGTTGGAAAGATGGGAAATTGTCATTAAATGTTAATAATAACAATAATGTCAATAATCATAATCTCTTTTCATATGATGTTTATAATCTATTAATTGAAAGATTATCAAATAAAGATTATTTTCCAAATATAGAAAATATTATATTATTTGGATTTTCTGCTGGTGCACAATTATTATTACGATATTCTATTTTACCACAATATCATATAATTAATAATGATAATATAAAAGTAAAATTTGTTATTAGCGATCCATCCACTTATTTATACTTGGATGATAGAAGACATTTCGTTAATGGATCTATTGGATTTGATGTGCCAAATCAAGATTGGTTACCATCATCTTGGAAGGTTTTAATGAATAAATTAATGTTTAAAAAGTATTATGAAAAATAATATTAAGCAATAAGATAAAATATTAGTATTATATTTATTATAAAAATATTTAATATTATAAAATATAAATTTTAATATTCTTTTCATATGATGTAACACTTTCATCAATTATTTCACAGTTTGACGCGCAAGGTCAGAAGTGGATTACTTCTTGGGTGGATGATAAGTGTAATGCTTATAATGAATGGAGGTAGTAATGCATAATAAATAATAATAATAATTTCTTCCTTCTCCCGATAACTACCTCCTTGAAACAAACAATTATCTTTTCCCTATCAAACGACTTCCTCCACCTTTTCATCGACTGTGTTTCATTCCTCCAACTTTTTTGGTGATTTTATTTGGAGAATTCCTGTAAAAATGAAGTTAAGTCGCTAAAAGTATAATAAATCTTTTGACAGGAAGAGGGTAGTTGTTTGTTTGAAAGGAAAAATCTTAAGAAAAAGGGAGGTTTATGATTATTCATTATTATTGTAATCTTACGATTCATTCATTTATCAATATTTTCGAATTGTTCATAGATATGGTTTAGAAAAACTTGATGGATATTTCAGTCATAATATGCCTAGTCCAGCACATGCTATTATTAATGGTAAGTTTTCCTATCAGGGGAACCCTTTTCTAAAATCTTAATGTAAAATATGATTAATATTAACGTAGTTAATTATTTGAAAGTGATTCGTATGATTTAGAATTATTTGTCTCTTCATCATAAGCCATTCATACACTTATTATTATTATTATTATTATTATTATTATTATTATTATTGTTATTTTTATTATTATTGTTATTATTATTATTATTATTATTATTATTATTATTATTATTATTATTATTATTATTATTATTA
>VKHH01006055.1:0-29190 GCA_015144975.1 Epipyxis sp. PR26KG | reverse complement strand
GTTAATTATATTTATTGCAACAATTGTTGCCTAGATTAGAGCCCGAAACAACAAATTATTTTATATTATAATATAATAATAATAATAACAATAATAATAATAACAAATTAATATGATAATCATATGTACATTTAATAAATTAAGCAGCTTGATTGGAGAAATTATTTTTGCTGGTAATCTTATTCTTAAAATCAATATAATAAAATATAATAACAATAATTTAAATATTTTATTAAAAGAATTATTATGATTAAATCATAATGCGCGTATTTATACTATAATATATTATCCGTGATTGATAAAAACTTATAATAATATTGATTAATTACCTTTCTTCTTGACCCCATTTTTGATCAAATTCAGTAGTTTTATTTAACTATAATTAATTCAAAACGATTTTCATTAGTAAAATAATTTTTGATTGATTGAAAGATTAACTTCAACAAAAAAAAATATTTTTCAGTTTATATCTTTTAATTTCATTCATTTCATTTAAAGTTAATATAATATTATATTAAATTTCATTTAATTATTATATTCCATCCAAAAGGTAAGAATAGAAAATGAAAAAAAAATAAGTAAAAATTATTATTCACCAATGCTCAAATAAGTAATACTTATATTGATTATCAATCAATATTATGATATTAAAGTGTCATTTTGAATTAATTTTGACTAAATATTAGCATTAATTTTCAAATAAAATAATCTAATTTGTTTAAAATACTATTAAAGATTTCTTGTAGATAATATCTTCTTGTAAAAGAATATTTTATGAGAGACATGATAAATTCTGAATAAGTATTTTTAGTAAATCAAACAAATAAAACATAATAATTTATAAATAATATATTATTTATATTTAAAATTTGTGATAAAAAAAGGTTAAGCATAATAATATTATTGTAAATAATATTATTTATAATACCTTTTCAATTTCTTCTGCTTCTTGCATTTTCTCTCTTGCACTATATGCTCTAATATTCCTTTCACTTCTTTTCCGCATACTTTCCATTTCTATGATAATAAAGTAAATGAATTAATGAGTGGATGAATATTCATAAAAATATTTTACATTATTTTCTAACCAGCAAATTGTTTCATTACTCTTCGTTGAAGCTCTTCCTCATAATTAGGCAAATCTTTTTCAGAAATCTAATAAATAATTCATAAAAATCAGTTTCTCAGAATTGTATAAATTATAAATATTTTGTTTGAAATGGTGAAAATTAGTTGAGTCATTGCTCAATGCATAGTAAAATAAAACAATAAATAATAATAATAATATATATATATAATTTTTTTGAAATTAAGCAGCTTGAATTAAAAAAACTGTTTTTTGCTGGCATTGATTAAAAAGAATAATAATATTATTTATAATAATGACAATAATAATAATAATATATACATTTTATAAATTAAGCAGCTTGATGATGTATAGAAAATGTTTTTGTTAGCATCGAGAAATAATGAATAATAATATTATTATTATTATTAAAATTACTAATGCTAAATGATTGTTGAGTTTTTTCAAAATAATAAAATGAAAATAATTTAATTTACATTACCCCTTTTGAAAGTTGTTTATTTCTTTCTCGATCAAATTCTTCTGTAAATCTCTCAATATTAGAAATGATATTTTTCTTTTGTATTTCATCACATAATTTCATATAAGCATCCTTTACCTATAATCACATTACATCATACAAATATGAACCATAAGCTTTAAATGATTATTATATTACTATTTAGTTTTAGGATTAGATAAAAGGGTTTGAAAGTCATTTAAGTAGCAATTAGTTTCTAGTAAGACAATGATACTATCATTACTTTCTGCCATTATATGAATTATATGATAATTTTGCAATAAAAAAATTATAATAATTAATATTATTTTTATCAATAATATCACATTAAATATTATTATTACTTGTTCAAAAGCGTCTCTTGCAGTTGGTTCATTTCGAAGTCGATCAGGATGTACTTTTAATGATAATTTCCGATATCTGTTTTTTATGTCATCATCTGTTGCATCAATGCCAAGTTGTAAGACTTCATATGGATTCAGATTTCTCCATTGATAATGAGGACCAAGTAATCTCTTTAAGTTACTCTCACTTGTACCTAAATCTTGATTAGTATACTTTTCTGTTGTGAGATTTTTCGGTTTTTCAGATATTATTATTTTTTCTTCTGTTTTATTTGTTGAACTTGAAATTTCATTAAAAAATCCAGCTAAAATATCATCTTCATTATCAAAGGTTGGATTTTGAACTGACTCGTTTTTTATGTTTTCATTTGATAATATATTATTATTATTATTATTGTCATTATTATCGTTATTTGAATTCGAAAAAGAACTTAATTCTGAAAAAAAATCAGATAATACATTTTCTTGTTTTTTACTATATTCATTTCTTAATTTTTGATTTTGTTTTTCTTTTTTAATTTCATCTTGTAATTTAATTCGTTCTTCTTCAACTTGTCTTTCAATTGCAGCAGCAGCAAATCGTTTCTTTTTATCATTATCATATGCTTCTTGACATGCTTTTAATGCATTCCACATTGATTTATTATTAGGTTCTAATTGTATTCCTATAGATTAAATTGACACATATAACATTAAAGAAATATATTATACCCGAAAAAAAATCATACCTTTTTTGAATGTATCTATTGCTTCTATAAACCGAGTAAGGCTTTGTTGAGCAACTCCAAGTCTATTGTAGCCTTTTGCCCAATCAGGTGCTAATTCAACACATTTTTCTGCATCCTTTAAAGCCTAATATCAATAATCGAATGTTAATGTCCGAATAGCTATTGGTATATGATATGATATTAAAATAAAATAAAACTGTACCTTTGATTTAAAATCTAATTTTAAATATGCTGCAGACCTGTTACTATAATACACATGATTATCTGGATCCTAAATTAATTGATAAATAACGATGAGAATAATGTTATCAAACAAAATAGTCAATGAGACAACAGTATTGGACTTTACCATCTCAATTGCTTGAGTAAAATAATTTGCTGCCAAAGCAACATCACCACTTTGAAAAGCTGCGTTTCCTTCATCTTTCAGCTGCTCTGCATGATCTTTATAAGTTAGATCTTCTTCAACTATTTCATCCATTGTACTGTATATATTAATATATTACTGTATATGCTGTTTTATACAAAATGACTTGATTATTGCTTTATTGCAAAGGCTTTATCTTTTTAACTTTTTATACCACCGTAAATAATTTACAGTATAGTAAAATCTGTACACAATTCAATATGTAAGCAAATTTAAAACTATTATCTATTGCTACTATTTGGAATCCGCCAATCCGCCAATCCATGCAATGAGCAACTGATTATTACATTATTTACTTCATAAAAATGTTTTTTGTTTTGATTGTGATGTGCCTTTATTACATACAAGTAATGTTTTTTGTTTTGATTGTGATGTGCCTTTATTACATACAAATGTAACTTCAGTATTTCATTCATTCATTATTATTATTCACTTTTATATAAAATGCGTAAAATTTTCTTCTAAAACCATTAATAATTCATTTATTATCCGCTGATTTGACAACAACAAGGCGGAGATTGACTAATAAAGCTGGTTTTATTGCTTTATTTTATCATATTCCGTTGTATTTATTATTTATTATTGATATATTGATATGTCTCTTTCAAATATTGTTGCATTAATTACGGGAGCAGGTCAAGGCTTAGGACGAGCAACGGCGATGCATTTGGTTTCAAAAGGAGCGAAGGTTCATTAGTAATGACAGTGGATAATAACATCCTCTGTTACAGTATATATTATTATTAACGTTGATATTAAATAATAAAAACTTTCCATAGGTTTGTCTAGTTGATATTGCTGGAGGTAATATTAACGCACTTGTAGAATCTTTGGTGAGTTCATTTTAACTATAAAATAGTAATTTTCCTCACAGCAACTGCAAATTATGATAGAAATTGCGATTGAGCTTAATTTGAAACTGCTGTACCTGTTCTATAGGGAGGAAAATCAAATGCAATATCTGTCGTAGCAGATGTAACTGATGAAGATCAAATCAAAGATTCGATTGTAAAAGCGAAAGAGGCTTTTGGTTTAATAAATGTCACTGTTAATTGTGCTGGTATCTGTCCTCCAATGCGTACATTATCCAAAAAGGGTCCTCACTCATTATCACAATTTGCCAAAGTAATGCATGTAAATACTATAGGCACATTCAATGTTATTAGACTTACTGCAGATCAAATGAATACAAACGTACCAGATTCTGACGGTTTGAAAGGGGTGATAATTAACACAGCGAGTATCGCTGCTATGGATGGTCAAATAGGACAAGCTGCATATGCAGCATCGAAAGGAGCAATAGCAGCAATGACATTACCGATTGCTAGAGATTTATCATCGAATGGCATTCGTGTTTGTACTATAGCTCCTGGACTCTTTCTCACTCCGATGTTAGAAAGTTTGCCTGATCAAGTCAAAATCGATCTTGCAGCAACAGTTCCATTACCAAAACGATTAGGAAATCCAATAGAATACGCTAAACTTGTAGAAGCTATAATAGTAAATCCAATGCTTAATGGTGAGGTTATAAGACTTGATGGAGCATTGAGAATGCAACCATAATTTTAAAGTTTTAATCAAATAATTTTTAAACAGTTTATTTTTCAGTTTATTATTTATAAACACGATAATGGGTAAGTCCTGGAAGTGTTACAATAATATAGAAAATAATATTTGAATAAAAATATATATCAAATAATTTTCATCTAAAATCCATCTGACATCGCATCATATCATTTTATTGTTAAGTGAAGAAGGTTACTAACTGTTCATTCATTCATTTTCTTATTATTGAATTTATGTATTCTTCGAGAAAAATCGAATCACATCATATTTTTCAAAAATAAAATATTTGAGAATCATACAAACTCGTACAAAATCATAAAATTCTACGATAACCATTTCTTTATATTTGTAATTCACTTAATTACACAACTCTCATATATTCTGTACCCAGATTTATGATTATAAAATAAAATCAAAAATAATTTTTGTAAGAAACTTAAAAATTATGTATTAATTTTTAAACAAACAGGTGCTTTTGTCAAACAATTATCAGTCATAATAAATGATGATAATGAATGTACAAAATGACACAAAACAATTAATTATTTGCAAATCATGATTTGTTGAATAATCAATTGAATAATAATAAAAAGAACACTAATTATTTCATCTTTTTGCATAATGAAATAATTATCATTATAAAGCAGATAAAAAATTATTGGTTCCAATTCCAATCCACCTCATATTATTAACTAGTTATGAAGTAGCTAAAAATATTATTTTAATTTTATTATTATTATTATTATGAACAAATAATATTATGTTATTATTACTATTATACACCCACCACTATTATTACCACTATTTCAAAATAAATAATTGTATAAAAAATCAAACATAAAATTAAACTAACCGTGTATTAAACAAACAGTTAGCAATTATATGTCAATTATGATCATAAAAAACGAATTTAATCATCATTTTTCTCTAATAATATCAGTAAAATCAACAAGAAAAATTACTAAAATGTGATTAGATAGTGATGGGATGATTGATATTCATTATATTAATTGACGATCATGTGTTCAAATAATTAATAAATAAAATAAATTCTAAATATTAAATTCAAATTTATACTTTCATAAGAATTATTATAATATAATAAGGTACATAATTTATACCTCAAAATATCATTTAAAAATAAGATTGATTATTAATATTAATATTAATATTATTGTTATTATTAATTCCACTCAAATCAAGACCCAAGTTACCAGTAGTAAACGAATTACGATTACTATTAATAGCATTTAAGTGATCATCACTTACGTTTCCTGGTGAAGAATTTGTATTATTATTATTATAATTTAAACTAGGATAATAATTAGAGGATGACAAGTTAAGTAATGATTGTAATGATTGGTTAGAAGAAGATAATGGAATAAATGGACGAGATACTTCTAATAAATCAGGTGATTTTCTTTGCATAGCAAATGAACTAAGATTTTGTAACACTTCTTCTGGACTTGAAAGTAACAAACTCGAATTATTCGAACTATTAGAATTATTATTTGTATAACTATTTGATGTATTAATAAGTTCAGATGTGCTTTCTCTTAATGCTGACATCATCATACTTGGAGATTCTTTCATTGGACTACTTAATAAATTATCTAAATTAATATAATTATGAGAAGTATCTAAACCATCCCAACTCTTTGCTGATGCTCTTAATCCACTATTTTCAAGTGGTAATTCAAATTCATCATAATTTTGGAAACTAACTTTTGAATTTTGAATATTTGTTAAAATATTATCATCTTGATTATGACGTAAGATACCATCCGTATTGTGACGTTGTTGATGATGTAACTGAACATGTTGATTACGCAAATGGACATAATTTGCAACTGATGGTGCTTGGTTACTAACATGTTTCCCCGCACCAGAAACTGCATGATTACCGTGATGAGGTTTATTAGTAAAATGTTTTGGATTTTGATTATTAAATAAACCTGCGACAGCACTTCCATTATTTCCTGGAATATTCTGATTATGATGTTGTTGCATATGATTATTTGTATGATTATTTGTATGATTATTTTGTGAATATTTATTATTAATATTATGTCCATAATTTTGATTAAAATTTCCCATTGATGAATGCTGATGATTATTTGATACTTTATGTAAGTTTGGATCAAATCCAATACCAGGTATAGAATGAGACTTTTTCTTTTTACTAGAAGCCACCTTTTCAAAAAAAATATAGTTAATTTTTTGTATAATGCTATGGTAATAAATACTATAAATATAATACAATATTATTGTTATAAAAAAGCAATTTGATTATAAGAAATTGTTTTTAGCTGACATTTATTATTATTATTATTATGATTATTTTTATTATTAAAATATCAGAAATATTAAGATTACCTTTTTCATTTTCATGGTCAATTGAGGTGGATATATTCCACGATCTATCATTTCTAAATGTTGAGGAGATATCAAGCTTCTTAACAGCACATGTGGATTAAATGGATGATCATTCGATAACACAAATTTATCAGGAAACTTTTCTAAAAACTTCTTTAATCCACCAAAATGTTCTTTTAATTTTGTTGATAAATTTGAAATAGATGATATTTCTGCTAAAACTTTTCCTATTTCACCGACCGGCAATGGACCTTTATCAACAAGTATCTCCATAGATAAGGTCAATAATGCTGTTTCTGATACAACTGAATCTAATATAAGGTTACTATATTGAATACTATTCCACATGGTTTCAAGCGATGATGTAAGTAACTCTAAGCCGTTTATAATTCTATAAGCATAATATGATTATATGTAAAAATTATTTAAAACTTAAAAAATATTTTAAAAAAACTTACGGAGTATTTGTTGTATTTTTAATCGTATTTCCCAAAGCATCTGGTCTCCAATCCTCACCAAATCTTTGACAGACCGAAGGAAAAAAGTTCTTGAAAATGATTTGTGATGTATGTTGATTCTCAACTGTTTGTTTCAATAACACGCCTAAATTCAGAGCACCTGTTTGGAAAGCTTTGGTTATTCTCGCAAGTTTACGATTTGATATTTTTTCAATTACCATGTTGGTATGATTGAATGGATGAAGAATATTGAATCCAAAACGATCAAAATACTGCACAGTATTTACTGTTGGTAAAGTGTTTGCTAAGTACACCTTATTAAGAGAGATTTCATTGATGTCCATACAATCAATATTACCAAATGAGTTCATGTTAAGAGTGTTGAAACTGCTGGGGAATTCATCTGATGAAGCACTAGATATTGGAGGTACATTCACCACGCCATCAACTGTATTCAAGACATCAACTGAAGTTATACTTGTGCTCGCGACATTAAACGCAAGCCAATATTTTTCTATTAATGCAGCTGAAATAATATGATTGGAACGAATAGGATTTAGTTGAGGTTGATTACTTAATTGTGATTTGAATGGAACAATTCCTTGTAAGGTTATGACTTGATTTGCACCATCATAATTGGAAAATTCTGATAAAAATAGACAGAGAGCTTGAAGAGGCGTTTTGATGTGTTTGCTGTATAAATTAAATACTTCACAAACCATTATTATCAAAGAAAAATCAGAAAGATAATTCCGAATATAACTTCCAACATATGATAAGGTTTCATACGCCCACCATGACCTGATGAGAAGAATTGATCGTTTCAGAAGATGGTCTTGACCCACCACAACATCCAACTCTTCAACAAAAGCAATCATGCAAAGATCACCTGAATTATAAGTTGATATTTCGACTTCTAAGGAATCTACATTAAAAACGATCTTATGATTAGCAGTATTAACTTTCGCTGAGACAATTGTTGCATGTTGAATCACATGATTAACTAATGGTTTGAATTCATCCCATTCATCATGTTGATCTTCTTCATCTAAAATACCATAATTCCCATTCGAGGCAGCAGCTCGATCAGAAAACATTGCGAGTTTCTCAAGTAATAAAGATTGCCAAGTTGAATGATTTTGTTTACTTACCACAGCAAGGACACGAATAGGGTCATCAGGCAAAAAACAACGAATTTCAAATAAATCCGTTTGAAAAGAGTTAGAATTTACCACTTTTCTCACAAGTTTTTTCACTGATCCAAAAGCAGAGGATCTGTAGAGAACCTGTGATTGATGTGGCTGCATTGATTGTAAAATCTCTTCAACTCCGTGATTGTAATAAATGGCAAGTTCATCTGATAAAAACAAATCATTCGGTAAAAACTTCGAATTTGATAATTCATTTTCTTTCGATTGTTCTTCTACATATCTATTATCATATTCCACTGCAGCTAATTGCTGATCTAGGTTATTTACAACATCTTCAGATGGCAATTCATCAACTTCTTTATCTGTGACACCACCATCATTGTACATCACATACGAATTATTTTGGTTGTTAAATGCTTCTTTGATTGTCGGACTCTTATTTTCATCACAAACACTTGATTCGGATGATATAGAGCTTATGATACTTAACCGTCTATCAGGATCTGTAACGTTGCTCGCTCGACGAACAGTCTCTAGTTCATTAGAATGATTTCCGAATCTTAATTCTTCAATTATTTGATACAAATTCGAAATTGACCGCTTATTTTTTTCAGTTTCATTTTGATTTTCATGAAGTTTTTGAGATAAATGGGAAATCTATTTCAAATAATAATGTAATTAAGAGCTAACTTATTAAATAAGAAATTTTTGAAACAAACCTGGGCATTCAGTCTGTTCAACTGGAGCTTTGTTACCATAGATTTGTTGGGTTCATTATCAATTAACTCAAGAAAATCGGATATGCGCCAAATTTCACGACCATAATACACAATTATCTCATTCAAAAAATTGCATATACTTTCCAAATTTAAATCAGAATCAATAGGACATTTTGGAAATGTAGTTGTTGTGGATAGTTCAAGTGGCAATAGTTTTGCATCGAGATTTTTTATAAGATGAATCTGTAACTCAATCTAAAGTAAGAAAAAACTATAAAAGGTAGTACACAACAAAATTATTATATCCTACATACCTCCCAATCCAATTTATGTACATTATTTGAAATCTTTAATCGAAATTGTTCCCGTTGATTTACACTTTTGACGGTTGCTAACGTAGCTGGTGATACAAAGAATTCAACTCCACTCTGACAAAAAGCGATATTTAAATTGAGTAAGATATACTGTAATATAACGAACAAAAAAGATTCTCACCATTTTACTGTATTTTAATGAAATTTTGATATTATGTGAATTCGTTTGTTTAAAATTTAGTTGATAGGAATACCATAGCTGGGAAGTTTAAGCGCGTCCTACACTACACTGTATCCCAACAAAGTTAGAAAATAATAATGCAGTTAATGATGGAATAAAATAACCGAGGGGTAATCAATATGTGTAAGTTAAATTATATTTTATTTTGATACAATAAATAGAAATTTTCATTCTTTCTATGTTCGTTGTTCATCCATTATTTTACCAATACTTAACTTTATAGATTTATTCCTAAAAATATATTGCTTGTTGTTTTTATAATACAAAGTTATAAGTAATAGCAAAAGAATCATGGAACAATATTAAGATATGATTTATTATTTATTTGATATCTAATATGGTAAAGGTAAAGCCGCAAATTAGAAGACCTCTATCACACAAACAGAAATTCTCTTCTTAATTGGTACACACCACCGCCTTAAAATATGTATGGAAGATGTACCGGATGTCCGGAATGAGCGTTCAAAACAAATCTTCAGAATCCGCAAAAATAGGAGAGAGAAAAAATAATTACAGTAGTAACTCAACCATCAAACCTTATTTTATCAAACAGTAGCCCAACCCTTGGAACACTTTTCACACTGCGATTTCATATGAAGATAGTTCTCTTACTATAATTTTCAAGTTTTACAGTATATTTAATTTATAGTGCTTGATGTTTTCGGTTGCGTCAGTCAATATCGATTCGTCAAAAACAGTCGCAAATAATTTAGTATATTATAACTTAAATTGTCATTATGTGGATAATTATCAATTGGGTGATTTTTTGGAAGAAAGCGTGTGGCAGGTACAGTATGATTTGAAATTCCAACATATTTATCATTTATTATGACACATTTTTAATTTATTTGTTCACAGATATCGAGAAATTCAAAGGAAATATTTAGTGTTATCCACCAACTGCCTGATTGTCCTAAATTAGTTTCAAATCTTTTGAATAAAATGGTGCCAGATACCGAGTCGGAAATTTTATTAGTTTTCAATAAAATTTTAAGTGTTTATTCTGATCAAGTTTGGTACACATCGATCTTATTTAAGTTTTTTGATGATAAAAATGAACAATCTGTATTAACAAAAATTCAAATTCATAGAATGTCAGCGCAGGTGAAGTATCTATCTCAGATTATTCGCTACTCCTTTTCTAACTATAGTCGATTTAATTTAGATTGCGCAACTGAAGAAACGATGCGATGAGTATGAGTTGAAACTGGCAGTCACAGAAGATAAAGCTGTTCAACTTATGCGTGTTTTGGATTTACCTGAACGCATTTCAAGTTCCGATTCCAATTTGCAAATGTTTGATTCAAGTTATTATGATCCAGCTGCAGCTCCTCTCACAGCTGAGAATCTAAGTTGTTTTAATGACGCCTTGCCAACTTCTAAATCTCTCAGCAGACCTCAATCTGAGGTTGGGCAACTTAGTAGAGACACTAGCGCAAATCAAACTAGTTTTACCAGCAATATGACTTCATCAGAACGAGCAAGTCAACCTGATCGAAACTCGAATTTGCACTCCCTAATTCCTGAGCTCTTAGATGAATACGAAGAAAGTGATGATGATGAAAGTGTTACTTCAGTCCGTAAAGCTCATAACAACACTGGACTCGTGAAAGGACTTCGAACAATCTCGTCGGATTTGTTGCTTGATGAAGATCATAAGTGGAAATCATCTGAAAATCTTCATGAGCTAAGATATCGTTGGGAAAGCAAGGGTAAATCGAGGCAAAATTCTTCAATTCTATTGTCCAGTGAGTTATTTCCGACTGGTGTATTATCTGATATGATGGATTATTTTGTTGACGAGATTCTCCAAACTTTACAGCCTCATGTAGAACAGTTGCAGTATCGTGATTCAGCTATTAATTTCCTTCGTAAATTTACACGCAAATCAATTAGCTCTAATGTGTTTGAAATTGGCTTACATCAGTTAAGGGCATTCTTACCAGATGATGCCATCAAACTTTCGGTCACTATAAGCAAATCTCATTTGTCTGATTGGCATAAGATATTCATAGAGCATACAAATAATGTCATAGAAAAAATAGCTCCAATATTAGAAGATGAAGATAATGACCATTTCGAAGACACAAAACCATTGTTGGTACACTCAGTTAGTGGTGTTAGCTGCTGTAGCTATAATTCCAACTTTAAGGTTATGGGCATGATAGATAGCATTGAGTTTGAGATTGTTTCTAATAGCAGAGCTGATTTGTGTATGTTAGCATTTTTGGAGGAAGTTAACACAATCGTTGGGAAAGATTTTCTCTTCAAACGTTCGATTATTTTAATCCGAGCATGGTTGAATTATGACGCTGAGCAATATGCTGGAAGTCCAATCAAACACTATCTTTCCGATTTTGCAGTTTGTATCATGATTTGTGCGATTTTCAATCAATTTTATAACACAATCAACACTCCCTTTGACGCTTTGTGTTACTTCCTGTTGGAATATTCTAACTACGATGGAACGAGTCAAGCTATCACAATACAAGGAATTGTACCATTCAAATCTGAAACTAGTAATCAACCATTATTACCTATTGCTGACTTCAACTTTCTTCTGCCCACCTCACTAATTGATAAGTACTGGCAAGCATTTAATATCAGTCAGATAGATGAGGAGGATACAGAATACCAGTTAAGAATGGCAAGTTCATCATCAGAAGATATTGGTTCAGTAGTTAACTTCTCTGTTGGTAATAACTCTAATAATGGAAGTACTTTAAAAAACTTCGACCGATTTCTGTTCAATGTAATTCATCCGTTTACCCACACCAACATGGTTCGTGAGAAACTATCAACTCGTCGAGTCGCGAAATTAACCAAAGCACTTCAATGTGGAGCTACTGGCTTGTCCGTTTTGTTGAAAGAAGTGTCTTCAATTCAATCAAATTCTAAGTTATGTCAAGAAAAATTAAAGAACTTTTTTGCCTTAACATTACAGAAATTTAGCTCCAAATCAAGACCAGATACTGTTGGCGACATTATTTTTATTGCTGCTGATCCAAGGTTTATTATAATTATATGTAGTTTTTATGTCATGAAATTTATTTTTATTGTTTTTGTTAGGACCAGCGGTATACGTAATTTGCTTAACACTTCCATGGATGTAGTTATGAAAAATATTCAATATTTTGATCTTGTTCTTGAATCTATTATTTCTGAACATGCACTTTTGACCATATCTCATGAGATCCTGGCTGACAAGGGGCCACTTCCTGTAGGAGAAGTTGGAAAAGTTTTAACTGAACTCTCATCGAATCCAAACTTATCTTTAAAATTAAAAGAATCGTTTGGTGGACTCAAAAAATTTCTTGAAAAATATCCTGAAAAATTTATCATTGTAAATGATCATCCATTTAATCCACATGTCTTACTACGCCAAACTTTAACACCGCAGCAACTTGAAATCGTTAACCGTGGAGTTGTGCCACCACAACTTCTGGGGAAAAATAAAAAGGTATTAAAAATCTTCATAGAATATAACATCGCTTTTTGTTGACATCAAACTATTTAATTTAGAATTCTACTTTAAAGAAAAAATCAAGCAAGCAAACAATGACAGCAAACCAACCTATTGTTGATCGCAATGGTTTAATCTCGTCCTCCAATATGTTGCCAATAAGTACACCACTCATAACAGGCAATCCGTTGAACGGAAACATGAATTCAAGTGGTAATAATTCACCACCATTTCCTAATAATTCAATGCCTACCATTCAATCTTCTTTAGTTGGTCGTACTAACAATGAGCAATTATTAGGTAATAAAACAATGAATGGTTCCAACAGCTCCCCCCAAAGTGCCCTTAGAATGCAACAGTTTAATAATCAGCAACCTCAAATGATGCCACTTATGCATTCTATGGATCAAGCTGTTCCTCCAAGGGGTCATTCATTTCATGGATCTACTCCACTTGAACGAGATAGAAGTGATCGCCTTCTGATGACTCAGCATCAACGTAATAATATGATGAATCCATACCATAATGATGTTATGGGCATTAATAACACAACTACCAATCCTGGTAATATTCCAAATAATATAATCTCAAAACACAATAAAGGGAATAATAATAGCTACAATCGATCAGATACTGACCTTTTGTTATCTGCTAGTTCAACTGACTCATCCCAAATGAAAATGATGTCTCTTCTACGATCTAGCTCTATGGAAATGAATGATTATTCTTCAACTAATCAAAGTCAATCCATGAAATCATTCCCAGTGCAATACCCTTCAAATAACAATAATAATTCAGCTAATGTTTTTGTTAATTCAAATCAAAACAACTCAAATTTGTCTCGTCATAGTAGCTTTAACCTAAAACATCCAGTGACTTCAATGCATCAAACAAGTTTGACATCCTATGCTAATGAACTGACTGATTTCAATAATAATAGTAATAATAATAACAATAATCAACAAAATCGACAAAAATCTCAAATTCAATCAACTCAGTTGCAATATCAACAACTGCACGTACAGCAGCAACAACAACAGTTTTTGCAACAGCAGCAGCAACAACAACAACTGTTGCAACAGCAGCAGCAACAACAACAGCTGCAGCAACAGCACCAGCAACAACAACTGTTGCAACAGCAGCAACAACAACAGCTGCAGCAACAGCAGCAACAACAACAGTTGTACTATACTAATAATGGTACTAACCTTCAACGTCAAAGTAACAAGTCGTATGATTATGGGAAACCTTCTACAGTTTTAAATGAACAAAAAAATTCCTATAATTCATTCGAAAATGAACAATATTCATTCCCAACTAGTTATCCTCCTTCAAAAATTGCATTCCCTGCATCAATCCAATCGAATCTGAGCACAGATGAATCTGGAATTTCTAATTTGAACTCGTTATATACCAGTTTATTTTCCTCTGAACAATACTCCGGCATTGACAATAACAATTCTTCCTTATTCAAATAAAAATCTAGATTCAAGCTAACAAGTATAAGAACTTCTTACACCAATCTATAAAATGATTTGTTTGAGTATAGAAATTAAATACATTTACTTTTTATTTGTTGTAATTACTGATTTGTTTTTGGCAGCGTGATGTCATGTAACGATTGGTGCTACAGAATTAACAAATGAATTATTTTCGTTCATAACGAGATTGAATATAATGACTGAATTTTGACACAATAATATCAGCTCCAATCGTTTATTCTTGTCCAACGTTTAGGAAGATGTATATAATATTTGAAATACATGGCATTATGGGATTTCATGAATTAGATAAGTTAATATATTTCATCATCAAAGATTAAAGCTAACCCATAACTTTGACTTGTGATGATGCTATTGTTTTTGATTTTGGAATAGTAATTCCTTGTTGTGTTCTTATTGTTATTCTTTTATTTCGTTTAAGACTTTTGATGAAATATTATGAGGTTATTATGATATTATTAGATGGCCTTAAGTTAAGCCCTGTATGTTAAATTATTAAGAAAGAAATATTCTGTTACATAATTTTCTCATTCTCATAACCTTTTTTTGATATCATTGAAATTTTGATAAATAAAATTATCATTTTTCCGCCCTTCGAAGGGGGAAAATAGTTATATTTAATTAATTATAAGCGGTTTCAAATTAAGGGTTCATTATAATTATGCAAATATACAGAGGCAGGGGGCTATTTATTGGTTATATCATAAATCAAATTAAAATGCGTGATATAATGAGTTACTTAAAATTTATATAACAAATGAGTCTCTAATTTCAATTAATCTATTTCCATACTCATTTTCAAACACACTATTCAATGCTGACCCAATTGACTAAAACATTTGAGTCATATAATATTGCTTTTACAATCGTTTTACGATCGATTCCTTCTGCTAATGGAGTTGAAAACTCGAAAGTCAACACATTGTCTATAATTTTTGCATCACTTATCGTACTAGGAGTTATTCTTTTGATAAATTCACCTTGTCTTTGCAAGACTAATAAATTAGCAATAAGTTCTGGTGGACCAATATCAGACATTTTTTTAATCGGTGCAAACCACCATTCAATATCAAAATCTTTTAATAATCGATTAGGGTTAGTTTTAGTGACACTTAGTGAAGCTCCTTCTGCGAAACTATTCGCTGTAAGTAATACTTCTTCTGCTTGAAATTGAGTCATAGTCGAAGCAGGATCTTTCTTCTGCAATACAAACCATGATGGTGGTATAAGGATAGAAAACTTTCTATTTTGATCAGTATATATATTTAATTCTTTGTTGATCATGATTGAGTTGTCAGTACTGGCTATAGCATCTATTTTATTATACTGTAATGGTAGAATATTAGCTAAAAGGGATAGCATTACAATAAACTGTTTCTTGCTCATCTTGTTGATGATATTTTGATTGTTTAATTGCTTGCTATCAGTGCTATAACTATTATGTTTGCATAAATTGTCATTCGTTTTCTTCATTCCTATATTTATGATATTTTGACGAAGCAAGCCGAATGAATTTTCTTGGTTGATGAGCGGTTTAAAGCAAAATATGAAGCAATCAAACCAAATCATGAAAGTAAAACTGAATAATATTAACAGCTGCATCACGTAAATTGTGGGAATATTAATTAATAAATATAACCTTGGTATTTCAAGTTTTCAAGATAGCAAATAAACAGTGTTAATAAATGGACACAACTCAATAAGGAATAGTATGAGCCAATCAATATCCATAGCAGTATTCCAGGTAAGTTATTCTATCTAGTAAGTTATCAATGAAGCATGAAGTAAGTGTGATACCGGGATATGTGAGTTATGATACCAGACGGGGTTAAACGTTTAACCTTCTAACGAAATAAATACTTATTAATTTAGAAAGTTATAATATTTGATACTGATAATATTAATATTGAAGTATCAAAATATTAATTAAACATTAATTCAAAGAATGTTTATAGGATCAAGAACAGAAAGAAACATAAATACTAAATTTTAAATTATGCCTAAAAATCTAAATAGGTCAATCCTGGAATCCATGAAATTTTAAAAACAAAGTAAAAAGAGAATGGATGTAAACTGTACAATAATTAATCAAATCATCATGGAGTTCAAAAAAAAGGGTGGGATGCGTCGTTGGATTGTCCGATTCAGATAAGTACTCACTATTGAAGCAGTTCAAAGAACTGTGCAATATCTAATTAATTTTACACTGTCTCTAGCTGCCAAGTCCAACCTGAAATTTGATCTGCTGAACTTCTGGTGGCTGACGGCAAGGCGTGGAAAAAATTAACTTAGCCTTTAAAAACAATCGCTACGATATGGTAATACTAACTTGTACTAACTTATAAAGATCAGAAAGTATTTGACGAGTATTTCTTGGTTTGTACTGTAACTATAGGAGGAATTAAAACTTTCCGTAACGCTAACTAAAAGCAATGATGTCACAGCTAATATGATTTTCTCACTTTCATATGAGAATTTCACTTGGAAGGTTGGATTTTCTATTATTGATTTTTTTTAATCTTGTGCAGTTTACTTTGATGGTACTGGAATACTATAGGTAACTCGTAATTGGGAAGATTTGTATCAATTTGCAGAAGGGCTTGCTTTAGAATATCCAACAATACTTCCGTTTCCAGAACAATTGAAGAATGATGATGGATCTGTTATGGACAAAGAAAACATAATTCAAAACTATTTTAAAATATTGTTCAATGTGCTTGGTGAAAATCTATGGAATAATCAAATATTATCACTATTTGATGATTCTACTACTGAGTCCACTTTGAATAAAGTTCAATTACACAGAATGTCTCAACAGGTTACCTGATTTTCCGAACTGTTGCCGTTTTAATAATAAATCTAATATTTATATATTTTTGTAGATTAAATCATTACAAAGCTCTTTATCGAATGTGGAATCTTCATTTTCTGTAACAATTGATAAATTGTTTGGAATGATTCAAACGTTATCTGAACAAATATCTTACGGAAAACAGTTCTCTAATTCATCTTATCCTCTAACGGCAACCAACCTTGCGGTGAATGGCTCTCAAACTCAACAGACAAAAACGGGCAGTGAGAAGGAATATGAGAGTGATGTAACCAGTGTAAACGACCAAACTAAAATGCGTTTCTCACATCATCGTGGAAGCGAAGAAAGTTCTTTAGATCCAAAATTAGTTGAAACATCCAATAATTTATCTTATGAAAGATCAAATTTTATTGGAGTAGATTCGAATGCTTCTCATCAAAATCCCCCTTTATCGATGGATCCATTTTTCACTGATCCTGCTGAACAGCCAGATATTTCTTCACCTCTATATTGGGAACCTATTGAAGAAGCAAATGATATGAATTATATTGAAGATGATGATGGTAACCGCTTGGCTGAACCGTCCGATACTTTCATTCAATCCGGTGCAAATAAAGTATTAAATAAGCCTCTCACTGATAGTGTTTTAGAGTTTTGGGAATATGGTAAGAACTTAGAACTAATTATGATACTAAATATTAAAATAAAATTGAAATTATCACGTTAATGTAAAATTATTTAAATAGTTGAAGGTTTTCAAACGAGTGGCAGCGTTGACACTGGTAATGGCTCTAAAAAAGGTTGGAGTAATGCTGCGCCTCGTACTTCTCATACCAAAATTAAGAAAATTTTGATTGTTGATGATTCTGCTACAAATCGAAAAATTATAAATAGACTATTGAAAGACAGAATCCCTATCAGAGATGAAGCATGTGATGGCCAAGAGGCGGTAGATAAGTTCCTCGAGTCAGTGTCATCCGGTCAACCATACGATGTGATTATGATGGATAACTTAATGCCTGTCATGAATGGACCTGATGCAACAAATAAAATCAGATCATTAGGATATGAAGGGCTTATTATTGGTGTTACTGGTTCAGAAAACTTGCCTGAACTTGAGATGTTTAATAATTCGGGTGCAAATAAAGTTCTTCAAAAACCTTTAAACATAACAAATTTTATGGATTTGATTAATAATATCGGACCAGTAACAAATAAGATTAAAAAGATGTTGATTGTAGATGATGCTGCAACTAATCGCAAAATGGTGAATCATTTACTTAAGGATTTAATCCCCATTCGTGATGAAGCTTGTGATGGAAATGAAGCTATTCAAAAATATTTGGAAGCTGAAAGAGTAGGACAGCCGTACGAAGTTATAATCATGGATAACTTCATGCCAACTAAGAGTGGTCCTGATGCAACTCGTGAAATTAGAGCCTTGGGTTTCCAAGGGGTTATCATTGGTGTAACAGGCTCTGATTATCAAACTGACTTAGATATTTTCAAAAGTTCAGGAATTAATCAAGTTCTAGAGAAGCCATTAAATATTAATGCATTCATTGATGTTATTACTAATAAAGAAGAAATCGAGACATTTGTTAACAGTTGTGTGGATGAAATCGTACAATTATTGCAGCCACACATGGAACAGTTCCAATATCGATCATCTGCTGTAAACATGATAAAATACCAAACTCGAGAGTCCCTTAATTCAAGTGTTTTTGAAATCGGATTACATGAATTAAAATGCTTCCTTCCAGATGATTCAATGAAATTATCAGTTGTTATCAGCAAAACTAATATGATTGAATGGCACAAACAGCTCATGGAACAACTTCATATCGTGGCGGAGCAAGCTGTGTCAGGTGCTGGATTAGCTGAAAATACATTAGATCTTCCGGATGAGATCAGTAAAACTGTAACAAATCATGTTATTAGCAATATTTGCTTCACAAATCATTTGCAAAATTTTAAAGTTTTGTTTACAATCGACTCATTGAATATTGAAATAATTCCTAATTGTAGAGCTGATTTGTGTATGTTAGCTTTCTTTGAAGAATTCGGAAACTTAGTAGACCAAGATTATTTGTTTAAACGATCAATCTTATTGATTAGAGCTTGGTGGACATATGAAACGGCTGGATACCTTGGCTCACCAATTAACCATTACATTCCTGAGATGGCTTTTGTTATGATGATTTGTGCGATATTTAATTTGAATCACAATCGAATCTCAACTCCATTACATGCATTGAATTTATTCATATCTGAATATTCTAAATTTGATTGTATTAATTATGCGATTACTTTACAAGGACCAGTGCCATTCGTGTCAGAAGTTAGTAACCAGCCTTTAGTAATGGAACTCATTCCACCAGACCACTTGATTGATTCTCAATTTTTAGATAAATATTGGCAAGCATATAATTTAGTTGGAATGGCAACAAAAGATCCTCAATCGAATCAGTTTGTAAATATGCAAAATGAAGAATTGAATTCATATTATAGACAAGATATGAAGAAAATTGCTCTTTTGAGTACATTTGAAAGAAGTGCGTTTTCAGTTGTTCATCCATTCAATTATTCGAATATGATACAAGAGTCATTATCTCTTAGAAGATACACTAAAATTGCCAGTGCATTCCAATCGGGTTCTCATAGCTTAAATGTTATTCAAAATGCATTACGAGACACTAATTTACAGAAAAGCAATCTAAAAACAAGCATCAGATCATTCTTTCCAGAAGTTATTAATAGATTCGATAAAACATGGCGTCCGGATGCTATTGGAAATTCTATCGTCATTGTGAAATCTCTCTCAAGGTTAGTAAATAATAATTTTTACTCAAATATTTTATTTATTATTATTCCTATTGTTATTTTCTTGGTTATAATAGTTTTTATGATGATTATTTTATTTATATAATAATTTTGTTTTTATAGAAATCTGATGAATTCTAGCTTAGAAAGAAAATTCAGAGACATTCAATATTTCGATTTGATTTTAGAATCAATCGTATCTGAGTCAGCAATTCTTACGATCACTCTCGAAATATTGAATGATCGTGGTCCACTACCAGTAGGAGAAATTGGAAAAATTCTCACTGAATTATCATCGAATCCAAACTTATCACAAAAACTAAAAGAATCTTTTGGTGGATTAAAAAAATTTGTTGAGAAATATCCGGAACACTTTGTGATATTTAATGACCATCCATTTAATCCTCATGTGTTACTTAGACAAACTTTGTCGCAACAGCAATTAATGATGATTGATAAAGGAGTCTTCCCAACACAACTTATGATCAAATCTAAAAAAGTAAGTTATGATCATTTTAATTATTTTTATATAAAATAATTTTATAATTTACGATTTTTCTATTCATTGTAACCATTTTTTGTTCATTTTTGAATGAGTATTTTTATAATTATTGTATTTATTTTGTCACATTATAAAATCCCAAATGTTATGTTATATTTGTTATTTTCTGTGATAGATCATGCCAAAGAAAAAGAAGCCAACAAGTATCACTCCTTCTATTCCTGGTTCTCAAACACTTCAGAATCCAAACATCAATCAAATGACAACAAATGGTCCTCAATTAACCGCTCAAGTCGGCATGAATGGAATCAACGGTAATGTCAACATTAATAACAACATGTCATATAATAATAATAATGGAATTTCATCCAATTCTTCGAGTTTCATCTCTCGTCCAGCGGTTAGTAATCCTGACCAAACTCTGGTGCTTCGTCCAGATGTGCAACCTTTCAATCCTCGCGGTGGACTCGATATAATCTCTCAGCAGCAATATAAGTCTAATCAGATAGACCATTTAACATCAAAAGTAAGCATGAACTCTCTGAACATGAATAATAATCCTAATCTCAATCGTTATCAACAATCACAACAGACAATTATTGATAATAATAATAATAATATGTACCAACAAAATAATAATCTATCAAATAATATGAATCAATACATGAATGCTCCTCCCGGCATCTATCAAAATCAACAACAGATGATCCAGCAGCAACAACAGCAGCAAATGCAAAGAAACTTTCAGCAACAACAACAAGTTATGCCACAAACAAGTAGACTGAACAAGCAGTATGAGCCTCAAGGAGTGATCGGAATGGGTATACCAAATATTTCTCAGTATGATAATAATATTGATTATATTCCACAACCAGCATCTTCTACTGTTGATAATAATCGTTATGGCTCTCGTATGTTGAATACCATCCTTCCAGTAGGTGTGATGTCATCAACAGGAAATAATAATATGTATGGTCCAAATATTGTCGGAAATAATCAGTCGATGGAAATGATGACAATGCAGCAGCAACAACAGCAACAGCAACAGCAACAAAGCATGGATCGTCTACAATTAGATAATAATGAGATTTATTTCCGCTTGAAACAGCAACAACAACAACAGAATATGCCTGGCAAGAATCCATCTTACTTATAAATATTTGAAAGTATTTATACATCATTATGGTGTTAAGTTATTGCGATATTTTGTTAAGTTTTTGTTTTTTAAGTTTGTTGTTCAAGGTTCAAGGTTTGCTCAAGCTAATTGGCTGATGAATATTAATTCATGTTTATTGTTGCTACATGTTGATGTCGATGTTGATTTGGATTGATATTTGATTATTATTACTTATATAATAGAGAATGTATGTGGATATGTGGAGCACATGAATAAGAGTGCATTTATCGTGTGAGGATAAAAATAAATAATAGCGTGTTATTTTTACTATCAATCCATGAGTTGATTTATACACGCAAAAATGCTTGTATTTGAATGCTATTAATATTTATTTGATTTGGTAAAGTACTGTAGAAATGGCAGATGATTCTCATGAATTAATTCACATATGAATCGTAATAACCATATCGTTATTCCAACTTTTATTGGACTTACCGATATTATGTTGAAGAATAATTTGAATTCACTTAAAATTTAATTCATTGTGTTGTTAACTTGATTTTTCAATTTTATTATAATTATTATCATAAACTTTATTTTATAATAACCATAATATGAAATTAAAATAGTGAGAAATGGAGGTCAAATATGATAAAGATGATAATTATTCCAAATACCCTATGGTTAATTCATTAAAAAGATCGTATTGAAAGTAACTATCAACTACCAAAATAAAATTTATGTTTTACTTAAGCTATCATCTACTATCATCAGGAATTGAGAGAATATCATTATTATTGTGTTAATGAATACAATTATAGATGATATTGATGATTAAATATGTAAATTTATTAACGATTTACAGTTAATTTATAATGTAATCAATTTTAATACTAATTATCATATTGGATTTACAGACTAATATTAAGTTTGAAATTATATTACAATGATTACAAGCGAGCAACAATAATCAAAAGGCGCAAAATCTGATCTATCAAAACTTTACTATGATATTATGCAGTTCTTTTTCTTTGGTGTACAATCGATTGGTTTAGTATCAAAAACAGTTTCTGCTCCATAATGCCAAACACTTTTACTTTCACTTTCTTTTGAATTAATTTCTTCGATTGCTAATCTAATAGAGTAAGCTGTTCCTGGTTTTAAGTCAATAAGATCAGCTTCTTTAAGAGTAATTCCATTGACACCTTTTCCGTCTTGATCATCGTTATTTGTCACATCTCGTTCTTTAACTTCATCCCAATTCTCAAATGCCTCTTTATATTGCAATTTTATGTTGTATTTTATTCCCAAATTGGATGGGATATCAATTGCATCCCAAGTAATACCTAAACTTGTTTCATCACATTTTATAAATTTAGGTTTTGGAATATTCATATTTCTTTCCGTATACTACGCTACTCCACAATACAGTAGGAATAAAAAGGTAAAGATTTATGTTTTAATAAAAGGTAAAAGATATAATAATGATAAAATCGGAAATCTGTGTTTTACTGATGAATGAATGAATTAAAATAGACATATATATAATAACAAGATCCAACGCTGGAGCCCTCTTAAGCTCGACGCGATCAACGGTAACTTCATTTTTTCTAGAAATCTTTTCTGCGTAAATCGGTAACTTCATTTTTTGGCTCAATGATGAAGTCACCGACAATGAAGTTATTAATTACAAAGTATATGATAATGTCACAGAAAGTTCGTCAGATAACAGGGTGTGAATCTTAACTAAATACTAGTTAGCCAGCTGGCCTTTTTGTTAAATGAATGAATGAAATGTTTAGAATGAATATTCATCCAATTATTAAATCCGGAATGATTGCCTTATTGCCTTTAAATAATAATAAATAATATCATTTATTATCAATATTTGGAAATTAAAATGCCCATAGTACTTAACGCTGGAATACAAATTAATCATTACTACCGTAGCATCTTTATTTCATCAGAGAAAGTGTTTTTGCAATCAGGATTGGAAAGTAAGCAATAATGCGAATGTGTAGAAAGCCGGAGATAGTATTTTTACTAAACCTTCCTTTTTATTGGACCTTAACTAAAGAACACTACACTACTAACAGAAATTTTCAAAATTATAAAGTTGTCTTATAACCAGTTTATTAATCAGGAGATATTTGATTGGAAATGGGTATTAAATTTTATAGTTATATTGAAAGACAAAGCCTCAGACAAGGATTATATTTGGTGTAAATTTGATTCATATGAGAATTTTGGGATTGAATCAGTTAACTCAACCTATCTATCGACCTGAAAGTTATCCTCGTAATAAATATAGCTGATAATATTGAACTAATTTATGAATTATAGAGAGTTTTGTGGATGATTTATTTATTTAGTTTATAAAGGGTCGATTATAAAAACATCTATTATTGTCATATACAGTGACAGAAAGGGATAATGCGCAACTATTATTAGGCACAATGCAACAAAAAGAATTAAGAAATAAAAATTCCTATTTACCAAGCCGTGCCATTTCTCTTTCTAATTCTTCGATTTGTCTCACTGTATCTAGCTTATCAGATTCAAAATCAAAAGTAGTATCTCGAAGAGAGCGTAATAAATTGTTTCTCATACTAGCCAATTTTTCATACCTGAGCATTGGCTTCAAGTCCTCTTTATAAACATCCATGAATAATTTTGAAGAAAACATAACCGGAAACTGATTATTAACGTCTCTTGGTTCAACAAATAGATAATTAAGACGAACAAATAACCAAATGACTTCTTCAGAAACTTTTGATTCTCTTGCCAATGTGCCAATTGGAAATTTAGGGTCACTATTACCACCTTTTTCAATAATAACATTAGCAACTTTTTTGAATTCATCAAAAGTGTAACAGTTCTTTGTTCTTATTAAAAATCCACATTGTTTCTTGCTATTTGCAAGCAAAATATCGAATCGTTCTTTCTCTTGTCGTCGTAAATCAATTAGAGTTTTATAAAAGCTAAGTTGAGAACGGGTCGAACATAAGTCAATTACTCCGCCTGCAGTGCCACCAACTTCTTCTATAGCTTTACTAACAGAGCTGGGTCCAAGCCAAGGTTGTTGTTTGATTCCATTCCCATGATCTCTCCAATACTCTTTTATAATGATTTCAAAATCTTCTTTTCGTAGATCATCCACAATTATGGTGGAAACATATTTCGGATTTGATAATGCAAATATAGCTTTGGAATTAGCATCAGTAGTGCAAACCACAACATCACAGTAATGATTATCTTTGGACATTTCAACTAACCAGTTGACAAACTTTTGTGCGGATTCTGACACAGTTCCATCAGGAGACACCAATTGATGGACCTCATCAATAAATATTACAGGGCGATCTTGCACATTCCCATTTTTATTTCTTAAATATGAAAATTTTAAAACTTCTTCGATTTGGTCCAACATGTCTTCAAGTTTGTTTGAATTAGTATCACGTGTTTTAAATCGAGGAAGCCAATCCATAAATAATCGAGGAAGCATTCCTGGAAGAGAATCATAGAAGCTTGAAATTTTAAATGTTGACCTTAAATCTTTTATCAATTTTTCAGTCTCCCAAATATCTGGTTTCGATCTCCAGTTCATGTATGCAACATATTTACGATTTTTAAGCATTGATTTCACTAGAGATGTTTTTCCATTGTTAACTCTTCCACAAACAAAAATGATTCCTGAGGGTGTATCTCTGTTTATTTTATCACCAAATTCTCTTTTCAATACTTCCCTATCATAGTACGGTTTACTTTGGAACCTACTAAAAATCTCTTTGTAGCTGTCCTCAATGCGATACTTTACGTACGCAGCAGCCAAACCAACAGTACTCATTGCACCTACGCCATACAAAACACGGCGCATTGTAATATTTAATAATTGGAATAAGTTCGAATAAACAACAATTAAAAATACAAAAATCAAAATTATGGACCCTCCTCCTGTTGCTGCTGTGCCCTCTCTCTATATTATTATGCTATGATAGACATTATTACAATTGAAACTACTATAATTTTTAATAACTTCAATAAAAAATTCTCTGTGATAACTAAATTATTATTATATTCCTATTAGAAAATAATCTATCGAAATTAATACAAAAGACATATATATATATAGTATATAGTAGCTTTAATTTTTTATTTGCATATTATAATTTGTAATTCATACAAAACAAATATTGAAAAATTAACACTTGTTAACTATTGGATGGCGATTGGCTATTGCTAACTATTAACCATTAACCATTAATTGTTACTGCTGCACAACGAATATTATTTGGTTGAATAAGTTTATGCAGATGCGCTCCAAATTAAAACTCTTGGTCTCTCTGTTATTAATTCACCTACATTTCTCCACCCCTCCCCCAATAATATGTCGAGATCCTGATGTTGGTGGAACAGCCCGTAATAATGATAGAAAATTTATGATGATTGGATCGGATAGTAGTGGTGGTGCAGGATTGGGTAATCTATTGATATTTTTTCCTGCTGCATTTTATTTCGCCGCTATAACTGGTAGAGATATAATAATTTCAGATAAATCAGTGATTGGTGAAATGTGTTCAATTATACAATGTGGTTTCCCGTTTGTGAGTCAGCTTGCATTAGCTTTTCCAAAAATTTTAAACGAACAAACTTTAGCACATGTTGGTGAAGTAAAAGCAGTTGATTTTGGTAACTGGGTTCAGGGCTACAGGTATAGACTCAAAGCCTTATTCTTATAAATTTTATGGAGTAATTTTATTCATTGCAGAGAAATAGATTCACATATCGTTAGAGCTTCTGGATACATGCCCAAGAGCGATTGGTGGGTGTTTTTCAACACAACAACTCATTGTGTTAAGAAAATTACAGGTAGTGCTATTTGATGAAAATAATGCTACTTCTGC
The DNA here is from genome assembly GCA_015144975.1 of Epipyxis sp. PR26KG. NCBI lineage: Eukaryota > Chrysophyceae > Chromulinales > Dinobryaceae > Epipyxis > Epipyxis sp. PR26KG. The sequence continues at coordinate 2,157 of VKHH01006055.1, read as the reverse complement.
ACAACTTAAATTATAACAAATTTAAATGCATTTTTCGATAGGATGCGATTTAGGCGATGTTATGTGTGCAGAAAGACATGCATTTCAAAGGCTAATAAGAGGTAGCTTAAGACCTTACATATTTGCAAGTAACGAAATTGAATTTCTTATTATGTTATTATTAGGTCCATTTAAATCGGTCTTAACTACAACAGAAGAGTCTAGAATACATGGTGTTCCTGATCATTTTAAACATTCTATACTAGCACTACCTCATTCTTATGCACCGCGACTTGATTTAGCTATACATCTGCGAACCCAATTTCATCATTTTGAATCGTTTGCTAATGGAAGTGATCCGAATTATCAAAAAGAAGTCTATGAATGGATTAATTCCACTGAAGCAAATCAAGTTTTTAGTAGCATGCAAAATAGGATTCAAGATATGATGCGAAATGAATTCAAAATCGTAAAAAATAATAATACTCAAACCAAAGCTATTGAAGGGTTAAATAATGAGAATGAAACCGATCCAATTTATTTATATTTAGCATCTGATAATGAATTAGTGAAGACATACTTTGCTGACTTGTTAAGAAAAAATCCTGAATTCCATCGAATTCAAATAATGAGAGTTGAAACAAAATTCATTTATCATGTCAAAAACTTATCTAAATTAAAGACAGGTAAGAGTTCGGTGCTGTCTAACTTAACTAATTAATCATTATTATATGTATATTATAGCCTCTGATTATGAAGGAATGATGGATTTAGTCTTTGATTGGTATGCATTAAGCCTTGCGAATACAATTTTAGCATGGCGTAAAGGTTCTACTCATTTGGTGAGCACTTTTGTTCATTCAGCACAAAAAGTGTCTGGAACAACTGAACGTTCTGATAATACATTAGGAAGAGGTTTTGGTACTCGGGGATTTCAGTTGACGCGGGATAGAAGAGGAAATATGAAGTTTGATCTGTTTTGGTGTTACACCTTTATGGAAGATTTCCTCATATAGAAATCTGTGATTTGTTGTACATTATGTATGTTGTAATTGAAATATGCGATTTAGTTTAAACAAACCCAACTTGTCCCTGTATAATGTCCCTGTATAAATGATAATACCTTATAATCTCATAAAAAAAATTAAATCAATATTATAATTCATATATTTATCCTTTTTTGTGAGATGTGTCTCTACAATAATATTGAACTAAAAATAATATAATACTTTATTCTAAATTCCATTTTCCCCAAAACAATTCTGATAAATAATATATTCGTATGATTATACTGGACCCTCAATTATAATAACTTGATTCACACCATACTATCCCAGCATCATAATAATGCCTCCTTTTCAAACCTTAAAATAAACTGATGTGTATTATGGTTCATAATATATTATTGTGGAAATGAAAAAGAACTTGAGTTTAAAAATAGATCCCTCAAACTATAAAATAAAAAAGAAAATAGTTGTTCCACATAAAAAAATAATACTGTTAAATAAATAAATAAAATAATAATAGTTGTTTTTAATTGTTAAAAACTGTGTTGTAGCAAAAAATGACTTATTCATTTTTCTATGATCTATTGAAGAACACTAGCATAAGGAAATATTATTATTATTATTATTATTATTTATTATTATTTTTATTATATTATCATTATTATAAATCATTGGAAATGAAGGCACAAATTTTCTTAAATTTTAAAAAAAGTTTAATATGATTATGATTGTTTAATGGAGTTGAAATAAATAATAAGCACTATTATTATTATAACAAGGAGGTGTATGAAGCATTTGAGTTTTTATCAGTTTTCATTTTATAGGCCGGCAATCATACATATCTTATCGTGGATTACAATTATTGACTTAACACTACATCACAATTATAACTTCGGGGAGTGGGTAAAGAAGGTAAGCTTTGAGACTCACCGTTCGATATTATTACATACTTTCATCGAATTTTTAGCAATAACTTAATTATCATAATACTTACTAAATAAATAAAACATAAATCAATAGCATTTATTACTTGTCAAATAAATATAAATAGTATCAAAACTGTAAAATAATAAATTATTATTGTTATTATTATAATTATTATTGTTATTATTATTATTATTGTTATTATTATTATTATTATTGTTATTATTATTATTATTATTATTATTAT
>VKHH01006054.1:0-29309 GCA_015144975.1 Epipyxis sp. PR26KG | reverse complement strand
ATTGTATAAATGTTGATTTATGATTATTATGATTTGTGTAATAATATAAATAATAAGAAAATTAACCATAATAATTGAATTTGTAATTATAATTAATATTAGTATTAGTTAATCTTACATCTGAATCATCCGAATCATCATCTGAACCAGAATTATTTGAGCTGTAATTACTCTCTTCACTTTCATCTTCTCCTGCATCCTCATCCTCATCATCAGACTCAGCTGATAAGAAAGTCCATCCTGCTGGTTTCTTCTCACCATCTTCATCTTTATCAGCATAAAACTCAATTAAACTCATTTTCGAAATGGCTTTCATAACATCAGACCAGTTAATTGAACGAGTTCCTTTAGTACAAGTGATATCGACTAGATTCAACCAATCTTGAATAATGTCCATATACTTCATATCAATGGAAGTGATAGTACGAGGAGGTAATGACCAATCACGGAAAATAAATGTTAAATCAACATTTTTTGTTGCATAAGTAACTCTTTCGAAATGAGCATGTTCGATTTCAGATAATGTAATCACAAATGGTGGGACTTCTGTTAAGTTTACTAAACAATTTGTTGTTGGTTGTAACATGACCATTTCTTTATTGCAATTACCTTCAAATCCACTTTTCTTAAATGGAACTTCAATTTGTAAATTAAATTCATAATGCGCAGCTACTTTTTCAACTTTTAAACAGAATTCTTTGAATGCTAAATTAAGTCTTTTTCTCATTTCTCGCTCACGTTGTTCATCATCTAATTCATCCGGATCATAATGAGCTCGTCTTGTATTATCAAGATTCAATGATGCATCAATGACTTCTGTATAAAACTGAACATCTTTTTGTTTCTTCTTGCCTACCATAATAAAATCCTTCAAATGGAAATGAACTAATACCATAGTCGTACGGTCACAAGGTTGGAATATAGCATGTTTCACATTGCCATACATAACATCTAAGATTTCTCCTTTAGTTGATGCGAATCTTAAACCATTTTGATGTGCTTCAAGTGTACCAACACTTTTCCTGCCACTAATGGTAGGTCTCATGGTAACCTCCTGTAGGCGAGGTACTCGTTGATCTTTGATACGAATAAGCTTACTTTGCACCACTAGATTCTTCTCTTGTTCTGCACGCTGTTCGCGTTGACGGACACGACGTCTAAGTTCTTGAAATTGTTGATAGACAGTTGACAAGTTCTTCCCGTCTAATGAACGAAATGTTAATTCTTTAATAAACGCTAGTTTCGTTCCATATTTTAGAACAATTTGTTGCATATTCTTCGGCACATCTTTACCAGAGGCTGATCCTTGGATGTAGAAGTTAATGCGCATATCTGGGTCAGGTGATGTCATGCTTTTGATAGTGGAGATATGAAAAGGCACTAATTGACCATTAATTGGCACTAAAAGCGCTTCTTTATCCAAATCGACTTTCAAACGATTCGATAAGCAATCTTTAGGATATTCAGCTTCTGACCGGTAAGTCACTAGATCTTTTGCATCTAACTGAGCAATTTCTTCTCCAGGCATGTTCGTATCTCCCATACTCATTCTACGACGAGCTTCTTCTAGTTTTTTCTGCATGATTTCTTTTTGTCGTTGAGCTCGTTTGTATGCTGCACTCTCACTTGCTTGCTTCTCTTCCGCTGCTCGAGAACTACGTCTTACACCAGTAGCTTCAGCATCACCATTATTATCATCATCATTATCTTCCACATCGTTTTTATCATCAGCCTAACATTTTGATAAGATCATTTTATATTATTTTGAGTAGAAATAATTAATTATTTGATTATATTATGATATTATAAAACACCTTATCACCAATGTTATATGACACTTCCATAAACTCTTTTGATATCTTAGTTAATACATCTGGGACTGTATCTGCTTGAATACACACACAATCTGCAATTAATAATGAAAATACATCTAATTTTTGGATTGGTTCTGGTGACTTCGACTTGTCTTCACTTGCTAAAGGAATATTATGTAATCCGACCGACAAATTGAATACCATATTAGCAGAAAATTTTGTTGTATTTGTAGCATTAAGAACTAACGAACTATCTCGAAATTCGATTCCAATTGCGAAACCTAATGATTTTGGTAAGTATGTTAATAATGATGGATCTTTTCCTTTCAAAAAAGACTTTGCTCCTTCATACACATCCTTCAACTCATTTCCTACAATCATTTGCTCTAGACAAGCATTGTATAATTGCAACAAAATTGAATAAGTGTTTTCAATTTTTACTGGTGCATCAACCATGAATGTTCTTGATACATTTGCACAATAACCTTTGTAACGTGCTCCTAAACTGCAAATAATCACATCCGCTGAAAGGTTCTCATTATTACTCTGAGCACTGACACGTATGTCATATTTACCACCACTTTGAACAATAGGAGAGAAACAAGTATCAACTGATTCAGGTGAAACTTTAATTCCAATTTTTGATGGATCGAAAATAATTTCTTCAATCTAAAATGAACACAACCATAATTGATACCAGAGATAAGCAAAAACTTGAAACACTAATATTATTAATAAAATTATTTTTACCTTGGTAGTAATTTTATCATGATTCACTTTACTATCATTATCAAGAATAGTTTCCATTTCAGTGACAAAGCCATGCTTCATGATTTTATTACTTAGCACTGCAGCGCGTCGACAAAAATCCTGAGAAGAAAAATATTTTAAAACGTAGTGCAGTACAGCAAATACAATATTTTATTACCAACTCAACATCATCTTTGGTAGCCAAAAGAACTCCAACGGCTGAAGCAACTTCGTAAACTTCCAATTGATTTGTTTCCACAAATTGAATCCAAGAAGGAATGAATGTACCCAAATACTCATTTTTGAATAATGAGCCAACTTTCTTCCCTCCACCTTTTCTGATTGCATTGGCTAATGTATGAAAACTTTCTCGATTAGCACCTTCATCTTTCGTACGTATGATTAAATGTACAGTTATTGCACTGTTTTTGCCGACTAATTCATTCATATAATCACACTTTTTAGCAGTTGACATGAAATAAAAATTATTTCGGGTGATTAAAATAATGGAATCAGGAAATTCATATCCAAACAGATAAATGTGCATGGAAGATGATTTTGAGTAGTTTAGATTATCCTCTGAAGATGTACCCAATGGGATGCAAATAGCATCGGAACCACCCCAAAGTGTATTTTTATGTGTCATCCAATCAGTTTGAATTCGTTCAAGACGACTATAGAATCGATCAACATTTACCACAATTTCAGACATATTAGAGAAGTCAACTTACGAGCAGATTTATTTAAAAAGGAGTTCCGATTTGAGATTTGTTTTGTGAGTGAATTTGGATTAATTAATGGACGATTGAATTTGAATTTAAATCATTAATATCACTAGATGAAATTCAGCTCATATATTTGAAAGTTGAGATTAACTCAAATTGATTGCAAAATATTTCTTTGTTTGGTTTGTCTCAAAACTAATCAGGATCAAACCCAGCAGAGGGTGTAATATACAGTAAATTATCAAACTAAACTATAATAGTACACAACTAAGTATAATGTGCATTTGCATTAAAAAAATCATGCTTCATTACTACATGAAACTCGAACAACAACAAGAATAAAGTGCTGCTCAGTAATATTTATTTTATACATGCTTGAAAAATTTGATCTCCACACAAGAAAGGTCCAAATATAGGAGCTGGTCAAATCAGAAAAAGTGACCTTGAATAAATGATGAGAGTATATCCTTTTTCATATTAGCATGTTAACCTTTAGTTCATTTTGCTGAAATATATTATCCATATTTCTTATTTAATCTGATAAACACCAAGAATAATTGTACCAAATTGTGAATCTTGATAAAATACATTCTTAAGTCCAAACTGTTTTGCTAAATCAGGAATACTACGATTCCATTTGCACCCTTTTGACAAAGGTGTGACAATTGGCTCCAATAGATCTTGGATCCAACCTAATATGGGTAAAGAACTGCGACTATTTTCCAGCAAAACGATGCTACGAATTTTTATTAAGAATTAGTTGGAGGAGTCAATTCAATTACAACCAATAACTATCACCTTCCAGATGGTTTCAATAAGCGCTTCATTTGTTGAATCACTTCATCAGGCTCGTCAAATACACACATTGAAAAGGTGTCCACAATGGTATCAAACTAAAATATTTGGCGACCGAAAAAGATCATAGATGATAATATTTATAGATCATGGAATAAACATTTATAGATCATAAAAGTAGGTAAAGTACAGTATGTTTCTCATCACCTTTCCATTGTTTATATTATTTACGTTAGTTGCATCTGATATTATAAATCGAGTTTTGTCAAAGGATTTCTCAATAGATTCACTTCTTTTGCGAGCTAATTCGAGCATACCTTCACTGTTATCGAATCCAGTGAAGCTACGAATTTCATTCCAATTATAATGATCAAGTTGAAGGCCTGTGCCAACCGCAAACTCAATAACATCTCCTTTAACAAACTCAGCAGCAGTATCTCTAAACTTATCAATACCCAATCCATTAGTTATTAAGCCACTGTTAAGATAATCATAATATGGAGAAAAATTATCATATTTAGTTTCAATTGATGTTGCAGCCATAGATGAAGAGATTGGTAATGGTCCAACACTTCCAACACACAGTGCAATTGCAGCTACAAAAGCTGTAGATTTAAATAAAGAGTTTGAATTTGCCATATAGATTCGTGAGGAACATGTTTTGCATATAATGGATACAAAAAGAAGAAATTTCATGTGTAGTTGTAGTGTTGTAGTGTCGAATCTGTAATCAATTAATTGATAAATTTTAAAATATAGTACTAACACAATAAAAGCATAAAAGCATAAAAGCTATAACATTGTTGTAACTGATTGATTAACGATATCTACTGTATATTGAACAATTATCATTTAATTGCTTGCCTACTTTTGTGGGTGGGTGGGTGAATGAATGAATGAATAATGATTGAGCAAGTAAAACTAAACAAGAAGAACAAGCAATAAAACATAGCAGAGAGCTCTTCATAAGCTCTAAAGCTTTCTTTTAAGTACGTAAATTTATTTTTGCAAAACTAAAGAACTTTTAATCCGAAGTTAGTAAATCATATTAACTGTTAAGCTAAATTCTTGTTGCTATTTAAGATCATTATGATTAATATGTATAAGTTATCACTTGCCGTGTAATCTTAACTAAATAACTTAATTCTTCCTCTTGTTACAAAGCCCCCCGCGGGATCGAAAACGCCTTTGGAGCGAAATTACGAAATTATATTATTTTCAAACTGAAATTGGTTGAAGCTTGTCATTAGTTTATTGCCCAGGATGATTTATTTTCACTCAAGCTTGCAATCTCTCACATTACTGTTTCTTACACTTATACTTTTTTTATCTTGTGAATATGCACATGAATTGGAAGTGGACCCAATGCAAAAGGTAGTTGATGAAATGGTAACAGTGGAGGGAGAGGATATTGTAGCATGGGCAAATGTTGGAGATATTCCTCGCATTCTTGATTTCTTAAATAATGATGCGAGCGGAACATTAATCAATCTACAAGATGGAAACGGATTCAATGCCCTTTTAGCGGCTGTTGCCACAAATAATGTGGAATTGACTGAAGTGGTGAGTTATATTGTTAATTCGATGCTACATTTCTTCGTTTTAATACATTTATCATTCTCGATTCATAAATTATAGCTTCTTGAGCATGGAGCATCTCCAAATGTTTCTGAGAGAGATGGTTGGACTACACTTATGTTTGCCGCTCACGTGGTATGAAATTCTGTTCAATTTCATTACTATCAAAAACCAAAAATTACGAAGTTTCATTTTATTTATTTATTATTATTTTAGGGTAATCCGCAGCTTGTCATGTTACTTCTCAGTCGCGAAGCTTCTATTCTACAACAAAATAGAAACTCTCATACAGCCATTGATATCGCCAAAGAAGTTGGTTTTGATAGTATTGCGACACAAATTGCAACCTATGGATTCGTGGATGCATTACGACACAGCAACTATGACGTTGTTATTTCTTATGCTGGTATGGGAGCAGATGTTAATGCAAGAATAGACAATGGCTTCACGGCTCTAATGACAGCAAGTTCGCATGGATTAACACATTTTGCTCATGTAATGATTCTTCATGGAGCAAATGTTAATGCCCAAGAAAACGATGGTTGGAATGCACTTATGTTTGCTTCTAACAATGGCCATATTGAGATAGCTGAATTATTACTTAAATATGGAGCTGATCCTTTCCAAGCATCGAATTCAGGACAAAATGCAATGACCCGAGCTAAATTGAACAATCAAATAGAAATATTGGAAAAGTTTTATTATACCCATCATGATGAGGTGGTTAATACTGACGAAGAAGAACATGTTGAGCATGAACAACAAGAGAATCACCAAGAACATGATACAACCACACAATTACTTGATGAGTCATCACCAAGTGTTGCTGTTGAAGAAGAAAAAGACGAATTAATAAATTTCAATGAAAATCAAAATTATATTGTTTCTAATCCAACCACAACTTCTAAACAAATTGTTGATGATGAACAAAAGCCAAAACAATCTAATATCAGAACACCTTCTACGTTAACTACTGAAATGGGAAACGGTGGAAATGGAATAGCTTGGGAATTTAAAAAATTCTTCTCGAAATTATTTGGTGGAAATTAATATTATTTCAATTTTGTAGTGATAAGTTTAGAATTTGGTTACTTTTTTTCAACCATATACGATATGAGATATTTTCTTTTTATGTGCCTGTTACTTCCGACTTTACTAAAATAAATTACTACTGATTTCATACTAAAAACAAGTTCCAATTCATGTTTCATTCATTTAAGAATTAACATAATGTATATTTTTCTCTTTAATTTTTTTAACATTTATCTCAACATAGAAATATTACAATATCACCAATACAGTTTCCTTTCATTAATTGATGAAATTCTTGGAATTAAACATATTTACAATCATCAAAACTTCAAAATATCATCAAACTAAATTAGAAACAATCATTTTATAGGGTGTCAAAGATTCATACAGTACATGTTGTATACATGGTTAAAACATGGGAAATATCGATGAATGAAACCACTCATTTATAATTCTTCTTGTTGTTGAGGAATTATAGCAGCAATATTTGGGAAACCTTGTGACATAGCCAAATCACGAGGTAAACGATCATTAACGTTATAAAGGTAAGGATTCGCACCATTTTTCAATAATAGAGAAACAATTTCTTCATGGCCATTAAAAGCAGCAAAATGAAGGGGTGTCCAACGATCATTATCGGCACGATTTACATCAGGACCAAAAGTAAGCAATTCCTTTACCAATGCCAAATCACCAATGGAGCTAGCGTAGATCAAAGGGTTCCAACCAGCAACATTTCGGATGTTAACATAACCACCAGCTTTGATATTATCAACGATCGCTTTTGAATTACCATCTTGCATTCCATGAATAATAGATGCTTCAGCGATCAACATTGCATTTATCTTTCTTCCAGTATCTATAGCAATAGAAAATGCAGTCATTCCATTTTGGGCAGCAATTAAAGGACTTGCATTTCCGTCCAAAAGTAGTGTGATCATTTCTTTATCGCTCTGGAGAAAAAGAAATGCAATATTATTTCAATTGATTGAATTTGATATAGAATCTTCAAACATACCTGAGAGGCAGCCATCATTAGAGGGGTGAATCCATTCACATCTTGTTGATTTAAATCGATACCTTCTTCAATAAGAAAAGCGAGTGTTTGCAAATCATAGTTGGTAACAGCAAACATAGCAGCTGACCATCCATTTACATTGACAACATCAATATTTTCTCCTTCATCCAAAGCTTGACGAATACCATCAATATCGCCCATACTAGCTCCTTCAAGAACATAACTTATCGTTTCTGACCCACCAGCAGATTGATCAACAGTCACTTCAGCAGCAGCGATAGAAGCCTCTGTTTTGACAGATGAAGTTGTAGAGCCATTTACAGATGGGACAGTTTTTGCTGCAGAAACATTATCTGTCTCCGTCTTCTTTTCACTTGAAGATCCACCGAATAAAGCAGCCTCACTTACATTTATCAAACCAACCGAAATTAAAACTAAAACCACAAAAATATTCAATCCAATCATATTTATCAATGCAAATTAAATTATATTATTTCTATATTTTCTAAAAAGAACAGATTGTGATTATATACTATATCTCAATATTGTTAAATATATTTATCAATAAATCCAAGAAGTTTTAAAAAAAAAAAAGAGCAACGTTTCTAGATTTTTTTTAAACGTTAAAAAGTTATCGGTAACTTTAGCTTTGTTAATAACAACATATATATCCCCTTAGAAATAAAGTGTTAGATTTAGAGAGCTTAAGTACCTGTATGAAATATTCAGTTGCACATTACGAACGGTATCTTCCGGACGGAAATCACTTTTATTTTCACTTTCATGCCAATAAAAAAAGCAGCGTTTCTCGATTTTTTAAACGTTAAAAAGTTATCGGTAACTGTAGCTTATTAATAACAATATATATGAAATAAGTATTAGATTTAGAAAGCTTAAGTACTTGTATGAAATATTCAGTTGCACATTACGAACGGTATCTTTCAACAATACTAGAAATCACTTTTATTTTCACTTTTAATCAGAAGCATGCTAATAACTTAAAGTAGAATGTAATATCAAATACTGCAATTCAATTAATTATCATAACTTAAGATAAAACTTCAAATTACTGTATAATTAGATGTACTGTACAGTAATTAAACTAATTACAGTGCATATTATACTTGGACAGAACTAAAATTTTATAATAGCTCGCTGCACATTATCACTTTTAATCCAATATCACGAGAGTACGAGAGTATCGGCAATTCAAAGATACAATTAAGCCTGGCGAAATAAACTAAACTTGCTTTAATCGGTAAATTTAATTATATCATTCAAAATAATATATAATGAAGTAAGCACATTATTTGGATTTGTCATTCACCGCGACATCTTTAAGCTTAATTAGTCAATTTGAAATATAATCCAATGCTTGGTACGAAATGTAATGGGCCTTTTGCAAGATTAAACCAAGCTAGTTGATGAGTTAATGGATCCTCGTAGCCGACAGCTCTGGACGAGGCGTATGATGGAACCTACAGTAAATATAAAAAATAATTAGAAAATATATTTATATAAATATTAAATGTTTATATCAATAAACTATTCTTTTGAACCAGAATTAATTATCTATTCAAATCTACTCAATATTCATATCATGAGCAGAATCACTTTCATATGTAGCATAATTAATATGTTCATTGATTGACGCCTTCCATTAAACATTAAATCTTATATTAAATCTCACAAATTTAATGCAAATAAGAAATGTATTATTTTACAAAAATTCCTTGTTTTCAAATTTTAATACATATTCTCTTGACAATTATTAAGTTTAGATCAAATAAAAATTCAGAATTTTTTAAAAAAGTAATTTAATGAAAAAGCTAAAAGTTTATAATAAATTATTATAATTAATGTGCCATATCATTATTACCAATATTGGATTTTCTTTAGTTCCTGCATCAGCTGGTGGGATAATTGGATCTCTATTAAATCCAGTGCCAGCTGCTTCTGCATCCATCTCTTCTTTTCTACGTCCCCATTGTTGCTCCTTATCGGTTGGGATCGTGAGTTTTCCAATCGAAATAAAAGATCTGGATTGGATTTTAAAAATATTGATATTTAATTTTGAAGTTGCTCTCAACATTTTGATAAAATTTTACTTTTACTTTTTAATCAATTCAAGCAAAATATGCGTATAGTATTCAGCACATCAGCTGATGTTAGAACATCAGCTGATGTTCACAAACACAAGTACCGGCGGTATGGTACCCAAATCACCGGTTTTGCGTACTAACTTTACCGTACAACTTGGGGGGCTTTGTGTTTTCCAGTTTTGTGACAAAAAGTGTGGAGACGATTATATTTTTTGGTCTCCACAGATCTGTGGCGCCACAGATCAAATCTCGGCTGAGGTTAAGGTGATTTGAAGACTGAAAAATTCTTCATATTTTTTTGAAAAAGCAAAAAAAGAAAGCCCCCAAAATAATCTGTGACAGCTTCCACGGAATACTCTGAGATTTATAAACAAGCCGAACTTTTATTCAATTGTCAAAAGTTTTGGTTATGGGTCAATTGCCAAAAATAAATCAATAATATTTAATTCAATATAATGATTGAAGTATGAAAGAAATGAAATGTTGCTTTTAAAGAACACAATACGGTGCGACGAAGAATGAAAGCTTCTTTTAATCGAATTTGAAATTTGAAAGTCGCAACCAAACAATAATTTAAAAATAGTTTATGATATATAGAATCAAACATATTGATTTATTGATTATCATATTTTGCCTGTACCTACGATTGTTGTGATTATATAAAACCAATTAACAAATATAATAAAATTATATATTTGAGGATGAGAAAATTAGAAAAATTAAATATACTTAATACTATTTACATTATTTACATTGACAAAAATCTCAACCATCACCTAGTTATTGTATGCTTTTATCCAATAATAATATAATTCAACTGGTTAAAATATCAGAAAATATATATTGTAAAATCAAGTCCATTAGGTAATATCTAAATTGATATTTTATCAATAAGAGAATAATTTCTTTTCATAATATTTACACGAATATAGATTTGAAGAATGATTCGGGAAGAATCGATAGCTTTTCTAGTTTAGTAGTATATGCTCGCTTTCGAAAATTATCGTATTCATTTCGTTCAATAACATCTAAAATGCGACTGTATAAATCCAAAGAAGCTTGCACAGCAAATCTTGCTGATGGTGCAAGCATTGGAACACCTTCTCTCGCGATAGTATAATAATCACGAGCACGTTGAATTTGAAATTTCATGAACTCTTTATATTTTGGTGTGACTTTACATTGAGCCAACTCTTCTTCTGTAATACCATATGCCAATAACTCGTCTTGAGGCAAGTAAATACGACCACGCTCCAAATCTTCTCCCACATCACGCAAAATGTTAGTCAACTGCAACCCAATGCCAAGTGCTACTGCTGGTTCAATAGCTTGTTTCTCTGTATATCCTTGTGCAACACCTAAAATTGGCAAAGTCATTAAACCAACTGTTCCAGCAACTCGATAGCAATACACATATAATTCATCGAAATTCTTATATCTGTCTTGACCCAACCCAGGTACATCCATTACCATACCATCAATCATATCACGGAAAGGAGCGATTGAAAGAGTAGGATACTTTTTGATGGTATCAGACATAGCCAGATCAAATAAATCGGCAGGCTTGTCATTCCAGAGCATGTCAAGACGCTCGTTCCATGATTTCAAATCTTTTTGGAGAGTTTCTTTGTTTAACAAAGCGCGCGGCGAGTCCACAATATCATCAGTTCTACGACACCAAGCGTAAATAGCCCAAACGTGCGGGCGAGCATCGAATTTCATGAGAGAAGTGCCCATATAAAATGTTTTAGAAAATAATTGAGTTACATATTCACAACGACGATAAGCTAAACTTAAAGCTTTTGAATCTCGACTAACAATTGCGGTGTCCTTGGTCAATAACTCCCGCTCAGACAACCCTTTCAATTCATTCCAATTTTGCAATGTTGATGCAGCACTTTTATCTATCATATTTTGTCCAGGTACAGTTTTCAAATTTTTCATGGTGCTCAATACATCAAATTGATCGATTGGAGTTGTGGTGGCTTTCAGAACGATATTTTCATGAAAATTAATTGGTAGAGATGTGTAACTATGGATTGATTGTGAAGTAGGAGCTAATTTAATTATTTTCTGGAAAGTGTTAGAGTGATAACTATGTATTATCTCAATAAAACTGACACATAATAAAACTACAAAATGATATTGCATTATTAATATAGTTATTGTTAAAAATTGCTTACTTTTATTCTACTTTTTATTTTTATGATTTTGAATTAATTACTAAATCTTCAAATTGCATTGATATACAATCTGATCGTCTGATCTCATAAAGGAAAATGATCTTGTTTCTTCAAGCAAATGTGCATACGTTTCCACCTTTCAAACAGATCTAAAATTAATAAATTGATGAAACTTTTTGTCACAGTTTACTATTCATTGAAACTACTATAAAATAATAACCGATTAAATAATTAAGATTAATTTAAATTCAAATAATGATTTGTGATTTGAACACTTTGTGTGGTTAAAAAGCCTCCTTTAGGATTCATCAAATCATCCAACCATTTTAAATGTAAAATGGAATTATTGGAAGAAATCAGCATCATTACATCATTACTGTTCCCCAATCAAACCAGCCATTCTTAACTTAGCTATAATAAAATGCCGAAAAATAAAGGTGAGGCGAGACTGCAGTAAATCAATTATTATTTGTATGTAACGTTTGTGTTGTACAACTAATTTTGATACCAGGAAAGGGTGGTAAAAACTACAAGAAAGGTAAAAAAACTAATGAAGGTGAAACCAGACGAGATTTAATATTCAAAGAGGATGGACAAGGTACTTATTGATATTATTTTATGTGAATGAATGCTGACAACTTTTGTACACATTTTTCTCATAGTTATCATAAAATTGTTTATTATTTTGGCAATATTAGTATACTAATGGTTATTTATTCAATAGAATATGCTCAAGTCCTTCGAATGCTTGGTGATGGTAGAGTTGCTTTACAATGTTATGATGATGTGGCCAGAACTGGACTTATTAGAGGAACCATGAGAAGGAGAGTATGGATCAATCAAGTAAGAAATAGTATTTTTCCATTTGATCTGTATAATGTTAAATATGAATGTTTGATTTGAAAAGGGTGATATTGTACTGATCGGTTTACGTGAATTTCAACCTGATAAAGCAGATGTAATACATAAATATACTCCAGAAGAAGCAAGAAACTTACAAGCATTTGGAGAACTCCCATCTTCGGCACGTATTAATCAAACTGCCGTTGACATGGCTATGGATGATGGTGAAGAAGAAGAAGATATGGGCTTCGATTTTGATGAGGTAATGTTTTTTAAATTAATTTTAGCTTTTTGTTTATTTACTAAATGATTTAATAAATGTACAATTTTAATTACAGATTTAAAAAAGGGTTCATTGCAAGCATTAAATTTCTTCTTTCTCTATAGCTTAAACAAACGAATGGATAATTAAATGTACAGTATATGACTTCTTTTAATTTTTAATTATGAACAACATTAATACATTGTATTAATTTCATTTCATTATTGTTAATAACTTGTATGTGCATACTCAAACTTAGCTTTAGACTAGGAAAATCATTAATTTGTTGAAATTCAATCCAATTTATGATTATTTGCTATGGGATAAAAACATCTACATAAAAAACAGACATTTATTTGTCCAGCAGATAGAATGGAGGTTGCAAGAAGGATGTTCCTTGTTGTAGCACGTTTATTCAATCACATTTTTCTATTTATATTCATTTTAGAAATTATATTTTCTGTCATTTGGCGAAAGCGGTTTGCTTTAGATTTTATTATTTATTTTACCGCTAATTTTTCATTCGAAAAAGGCGGCACGTACTATGTCATCTGTTTTCATAGTGTAATAATATAGAATTATTATAATAAATTATGATGATAATAATATTAAAAAGAAGATAAGCTCAATGATATATAATCCTAATTATTTCTATAAAAAATAAAGCATATTTGATTGATGTTCTTCACCTTGTCAAGTTACTTCCTTTCTCATAAGTTGTATTCGATATCCCTATGGAAGTGATTCCACTAACAATAAGTTGTGAATGCAATAAATATTATTATTATTTGACAAATCCAATCATCAACTGAGATTTTAGAGACTTTATTTATTGCTGCAATGGTATCACATCGACCACAACTACTCCATCAAACATATTTATGAGTTTCATTTTAACCAAACAAAGGTAAGATAATAAGATGATAAATAAGATTCGTCAAATTATTTGAGAAAATGGAGTATGATTCTTTCATCACTGATTGAGAAACAGTCACACGAGTTAATGTCAGTTGAACTCGATGAGCAACAACCCCACCATTCATTTGATCTGAACTACACAATGAGATTCGATAAAGTTGTGAGTGTAATAAACCATTCTCACGTTTGCATATGACTGAAATCCAAGAATGTCAAACTGAGAAGAGTAAAAAAATAATAAATACAAAAGGAAAGGAAGAAGAATGGAATCATAGGAATGGGATAACATCTTAAGAAATTATTTTACATAATATTGGATGATGTATTGTTGTATTGGTAAATTAATTTGTATTCAAAGGATCTACTGTACCTCCCCCCACCCGATTCCATTGAATGCATTATATTATGTTCATAATAAATACAAAAAATATTATTTATTTTGTGGGTCGGGGGGCTGTTTATGAGCATGAGTGAGGGAATACTGTAAAAAACTTTCATAATTTCCATAAAATATTCTTAATTTATTATTGTAATTTCCTCTTTTGATCCCTTTTAAAACATTTATTAATATATTAATATAAATGTAATATATTATTTAACCGCATACAGCATTATTTTGAGTAAAAATAAAAATTTACCATAAAAATGGATTCCATTCTTCTCCCCTTCCTTCTCTATTATTTATTCTTTTTTGAATAATATTTAATAAGTAATAAGATATCAATTAATCCTTTATCAGTCATAAGGGATTAAAATGCAACATATATCTAAAATATAATATTCATATTCTACAAGATGGCAACAATGCAAAGAGAGTTACACCAGTTAACATCAGTTTAACAAATCGATTTGATAAATCCAATTTGCAAATTTTATAATTTAACAATTAATATTAATAAAATGTTTTTGTTAGTAATAATGCCAATTTAATCATATAGTCCATATATAATATTGATTAATTCTTGATATTAATAATTTGATGAAATAGTAAAATAAAGTCAATGTGATTGTTTAATAACCATTATTAATTATTCTAAAGCTTTATTTCCAATCAATAAATCATAATAAAATTCTCAGAATATACTACAATGATAAAAACAATTACTCAAATATCTAGTTGATAATACTGAAAAGCTTATGGCGTGTCAAATAAATCTGATGAGTAATCGATGAGTTTTTTCCAACTTTAATACCAAAAAATAATATTATTTTGCATTGCTCTTAATCGACCTCCAGACCTCATAATCATATAATACTTCTAATCTAGGATTCCTGTTAGTAAGAGCCGTTATCTTAGATATCCCTGTGGAAGTGACTCCAGAACAATCTGATACATCCAAACTAGTCAAACTAAGAGGTAATAAATTTAAAAAACCTTCACAACAAATATTATCATTATTTGACAAATTCAATAATTTGAGATTTGAGAAATTGTTATTTGCTAATATTTCTGCTATGGTATTATCATCGATTACATTTACACATGCCATTTTTAATCGCATCAAACTAGCAGGGAATAATAGATGTGATAAAGTTTCATTTGAAATCAAAAAACGGAAACTTATGTCCAGACAAGTAAGATTCGTCAAATTATTCGATAAAATGGAACATATTCCTTCATCTGTGATTCCATGACAGCCATTCAAGTTAAGGTGAACTAAACTCGATGACAGTAACCCTTGGAGCCCTTTGCCATTAATTTTGGGTGTATTCCACAAATCCAAATATTTGAGATTCGATAAATAAGAAGATAACAAAGAAACTAATCCATTTTCACAAAGATTTCTCATACTAGATAAGTTAAGACTTGTTAAGCTTTGCGGCAAAGGAGAGAAGCCTTCATCACCTTGAACAACTGGGATGCGACTCAAATCCAAGAATGTAAGATTGGGAAGATAATTCGATAAAATATCAGATAATCCTCTATCACAGATTGAATTGCAACCCCTCAAACTGAGATGCTCTAAAATGGATGGCAACAATCCAAACATACCAAGACCATTCAGATCTTGTTGATTTGATAAATCTAACTTAATCAAATTTATGAGATTACCACTTAGCATTTGCAGTAGTTGACTGTTTGAAAAATAATGTTTCAATGATGACCAGTCTATAGAAGTTAAAGTTGGAGGTATTTTAATTGAAAAAGTTAAATGCGGAGGATAACATATATTTTGTTGATTTATTGATAATTCTTTAAGATTAATGAGTGGAAGAAATGATAAAAGGTTTTCCATTTGTTTAACTTCGTACACTTTGAAATTCCAATTTAAGTCAAGACTTATGAGACAGCTAGGAAATAAACCATTCAAATCATCGTCTTCTTCCAAATCATTATCAAAACTAATTTCTAAATACTTTAATTTTTTAAGATTTGACGATGATTTTCTCCATAAAGCAACTGAAACTAACCTAAGTGAAAGAGATGTCAAATTAATTAAACAATTTGATATAGAAAGCCATATATTATCTTCAAGCGTATCATTTTTATCCAATTTCAAATTATTTATATTTGACAACAGTAATGGATGGTGTGTCAATACGATCTCCTCATTATGCGAAATGTTGATCAAGCTTAATTCCGTCAAACAGTGAGTATTAGCATCTAGTATTGCAGTCAAAGAAGAGGCATAATTATGATGGGTATCCGCAAAAAAATGATAGGTATCCAATGTCAATGATTTCAAATTAGTACAATATGATGATAAGTTGAGAATCAATGTAACGACTTGTCCATAATAAGTTTCTGTTAAACGGAACGATTCTATACGATTTAATATTGATATACAATCAATTAAAGGAACTTTTACATTCATAATAGTCATAACTAGAGCTTCATTATTATTTTTATTCGTATTATTCTCCAAAATATGTATATTATGTATCAGATCATCAAGCATCAGCCCTTCACCTTCCATTACCAAAGCATTTATATAAATCTTTCGATTAATCAACCACAACCAATAAGAGAGAGAAAACTGCACACCAATGGAGTTTATAGGAAATGCATGGCTTGATTCACTAATTATTCTCAGCAAATATGTCCGACTGATGCTGTGACAACATAATGCACAATCTAATATCGATATATCATTAATTGTTAACCAATCGCAAAATAATTGACATAAAATATGTTCAGGTAATCCACAAAGTATCAAATCCATAGTATTTTTATAAAAATAAGATATCAAGTCAATAATTTAATGAATATTTATGAATATATGAATGTATATATGTTTTTCAATACCGGTAATATTTTTTCCACAGCCGGTCAGCCGTCAGCCGCCGGAAAAATAAGTGAATGAAATAATTCATTAATAAAGTTAGATTAATGGTGGAGCCACTAATTTACAAGTGTAATAAACTAAGAGGAATAAGTCATATACTATACTTTAGCAGTGTTTTGTGGTAGTGTTATAAAATTTTCCCACCACGGTTATTTTCTGCTGGTTTTAAGGTGGAAGTATTACCGTCAAACCGTTTCCATATAAATATGAAAGACAATTACTGAGCAAAAATCATGTAGCTTCTTCAACTCAATAATTCGAAAAAGTGGACTTGAATACCGGTGCAGCTTACCACCTACTCCTGTCTAGGGGGGATTGTATATGTTTCTTTACAAACTTGCGTGTTAATATGACATAGGATTAACTTATTTCGGTTTTCATCGGTACACACATAAATGTGGGGTGTTTTCAGCTTTCAAGTAATTACGGAAAGGTAATAACTCTCAATATTTTTAATTCATTCACATTAGACATTCACAATTATTCAAATAATTTAAATAATTTATTATGTAAACGACTGTGACTGTGTATGTAAAGTGATTTCATAGAAATATAAATACAATAATATTAAATGTGTGATATTAATCGTGGATCATATTCAGTATCTCTGGTATATCATATTAATCATATTATAAGCCCAAAGTTGCTACACTTATATAAATATTTTTATATTGCCGTTAAATTCTGGCCCAGATCTGATGATGATGGATGGTTGACCTTAACTGAATGAGTAATTTTTAGTCAAATGCAAAAATGATCAGAATGAATGTCCAATATAATCCAATACTATCAGATAGACTGTACTTTTATAAATATTAAACAGATTTGTATGTCATAAATAACTACTTCTTGCTTCGTCACAAGGGTAGACGGGTAACCCAAAAAAAACTAAAAAAATACTCAGCCATTATTCGAAATAGCTAATATGTATATATTTAAAATCGAATCCGATTGAAAGCCATTAAAATAGAAATATATTTCATCCTATAATTTAAATTCATTAATTAATACAAAATAATATTTTATATAATATTTTATTTAAAAATATTATTTAATTAATGTACATACATTGCTTCCAAAAAAAATGAAAATTATTTCATGAAAGATTGTTCAATGCCGTAAGGAGCCTTTCAACATGTACAGGTTTCATTGTTATTTGATAAACATCAACTAACACTTTCCTAAATACAATAATATCATCATTCGTTATTTCTGCACGTTTTTTAAGGGCTTGGAGGTCATCGACTTCTTCGAATCCAGCATCAACAAATGATTGGTGATAATCAATGAGTTTCCATTCAGCTAACCATTCTCTGATATCAAACATGTGAACCTAAAATAATATTATAATTGTCTATAAAATTATCATATGCATATACAAATGAAGAATTAAAAAAAGAATTATTCATAATAATATACACTTGTTACTCTCATTAAATATAACACATTTTATTAAAAGCAAAATCTCTTAATTTATGTAATACTAATAATAAATTATTATAATAATTACCATAATTATTATTATTAAAATAATTATTATATTTATAATAATAATAATTTTTGTGAGTTAAAATAATAACAGAGACTATCATTTCAATTATTAAGTACAAACATATAAAAGATAAAAATGAAAAGAAATAATTACTCATAGTCGCTAGATTTTGATCATACTAAACGAAGATAATCAACTTTTCACTTCTTTGATTACTCGTTTATGAGGAGAGTTGAGACAATCCCTTAATAATATGTTAGACAAAATGTATAAGAATTTATATTATAATCATAATCAATTGCTAACCAATGAACAATCGCATTGCAGCGACTCAAATAAAAGTTATTTCATATTATTATTATTATCATTATTATTATTATTATTACGTGAACCTTCCTTGGTCTCGTGACAACTTCATTCACCATCTCCTCGCATACGGTCCAAACTACACGTCCAGTCTTTTCATATTTTTCTTCAAATGATTTACATCCCAAAAAAACAAGCAAAGTGAGAAATAAATCTCGTATATTTCTATTATAAAACTCTGGAGAAGGAGTACATCCATACTTTGTTAAGAGTGACAATGCGAATTTCTCTGTTTCCACCGGGATGTTATCCCATCCCGGGGAAAATATAGTTTGAATCAAACATTTCTTTTTAGTGACAGTATCTTCAGGCCATACATCAACTCTAAGGATAGGATATATCCAATCAACTAAAGATTGTGAACTATAATAACCTTCAATAGCTAACATCCATTCTAATAAAAGATTATCTATTTCATTTGGATCTGTTTTCACTGATTCCAGGGTATACAAGGAGATGATTGGTGTAACAATTTTCGAGTTTATCAAACATCGACCAAAATCTTCTTTGAAAAATGCACCTTTTGATAGACAATCATCATCTAAAAATACTTCAATTGCTCTACTATTCTCACCAACATTGAAGTGAGCTAAGGCATCAACCATGCCACGAACAAAATCTTTTTCATCTTTACTCCATCGATAAGAAATAAACACATCAGGTTTATTCGGCAATATTCCTTTTGGTCTCAGCCAAGGACGGTATATATTTATTGCAGTTTTTTTGTCCATTATTGTTTTATTCATCTTATAAATAGAACCAATTTTACTATTATCATCCACTAATCCCTGAAGAAGTGAGAGTGGTATGTATGATGGTTCATCATGATTCCATTCATTATATTCATTATTATTATTGTTATTATTATAATTATTATTATTATTATTATAGTTATTATTATTATCATTATTATTATTCGTTTCATGTATAAACGGAAGAGCTGCAAACACTTCTAAACCAATGCTTTTGCATGTTGAGATTACTTCTAACAACTGACTGGTGATACGATTAAGAACTGCCATTGGATTCTCACCGGATATGCTTATTTGAATGGAATTCATGTCTCTTCGATGAGTCAATTTGAATTGTTGTTTGCCGAAGCGAAGAAATGCAACATCTCTGAACAAATAAAACTCATCACGTAAACTACTTCTTTGACACCATTTAAGAGATTTGACACAAATTCTTTCAAATATTCCAATCGGAAGAAAACCAGCACTGCGAAGCTGAGAAGATGATATCATTGTTTCACCAAGAAGAAAGCTCTTTGAAAGTGTGAACACAAGAATACATTGATGCCAACTCTTAGTGTCAGAGGAACCTAGCAGATCATAATTACTATCATCATAATTACACAACAAAGATGGCACCAAATAAATAGGATATTGTTCTTTTTTGAAAACATCATTTGAAGAAGAACCTAATGATTCGATGAGAACTGGTTGATAAACTTCCAGTAGCTCAACCATTAATTCAAACTTAAGCATCATTTTTATGATCGCATCATAGTTATCTAAGTGTGCAGACAGCAGCGATTCTTTTAATAATGGTTCAGTCACTTGGCCAGTTTGAAGCAGTAGGTTATAATCACGATGAAGGTTTCGTTGATTAATGAAGTGAGTGGTGTGATTGGTTTGATCTACTGGATCCGTACGATGATTGCAAATCACTTTTGTGACAGGATTGACAAAAAATTCCACCGCATCAAATATAATAATATTCTTGAGTTCTTCGTCGTGTTCATCCCAAAGAAGCATACCCATGTCACAAAAGAAACGCAATGCATCAATTTGCTGATTTTCATCTAAAATACCTTCTCCTTCCATAATTGTACTAACTTCACTTCTTGTCATATAGCTTTTCCCGAGCAAAGTGAGTTGATCGATTGATTTCATCCAACTAAAATACACTTTTTTCTTCGCAACGGATGATTCTTTGATAACAGTTTCGACTTGATGCATAAGTCTCACAGTTACTGGATCCTCTCGTCCGATTCTATTATTAACAGGAAAGAATACAAGATTTGACATCTGAAGAGTAGTATTGAAAATGAATGAATGTGAACGGAATGCTGGATGTTCTGAGAACTCGCTTGACAATAAATCTGATATGTCATGATGCACTCGATGAGAATACTCGGAATCATTACTTAGATTCTCAATAATATCTTGATGAGTTCCAATCAAAGCGATCGGAGCGATTTCATAATCGCTTATTTGATTTGTATACACTGTAATAGAATTCAACCATTGTCTTAATGTGACCAAACAATACCGCAATTCTTTATCATCGAATGATCTTATCTGATTGGAATGAGAGTCCCAAAGTTTGGTCATATTGAAGACTACCAAATAAACTCCATTGACTCGAAGAAATATAGAATGGACAATATCGAAAACCCATTGTCCTCCACAATCATAAAAAGAAACATCTAAGCCAGGTTCAGTTAGTTCCAACTTGTTTGTGATCAACTCGATTATCTTCTGATTATCTTCTTCAGTGAATTTACCGGAGCTATTGCCATTAGTTGAAGAAACTGGAAGGGTATCAATATTTTCTTCTAAACTAATATTTTCTATTTTCGAAGATTGGTTTTCAAGCTCTTTTATTGTCGCTTTTGATGCCATTTCAAGAAATAATTCTTCTTTTTCATTCTTTATTTTCCATTCACCATTTTTATCGATTGCTGCTTGTTCAACGGTAACAGTAATCGATTTATCTATACCACGAGTTGGTTCCGATACTTCCTGAAATGGTTTCCCAGCAATGCCATTACAAAGTTGAGTCTTGCCAGCTTTACCTGGACCAACCACGATTAGCACACCATGATTCCAGGGGGTACTTTCTTGATCAACAAAATTTGTAAGAATATTTTGAACTATAATTGTTTCATGGTCAGAATATACTTTATTTGCAAGTAATAGTGAAGTAGAAATGAGTTCTTCTGTATCGCTGTTAAATTTTAATGTATTATAAGGGAAGGATTCCTGTAAGCTCATTGAAATTGCATCATCGACGTAAGATCCTTCAAAAAAAGCCATATTATGATACATTGGAATGCTTTCTTCATCACCATTATTTGAAAGTATCTATCAAAATAATTTCAATGATGGTAGGTTAAGAATAATGATAAGGTTTGGGCACAATTGTTAGATTAATAAATTATACCTTGTCCGATGAATTCATTTCATTTTCCATTTCTCCTTGTTGGACTTTCGAACTCAATGGCAATAGATCTTGATCATAATAAATTTGAAGTGGAGATGGCGATGAGATATTGGTGGGATATTGAAAATTGTGCTCATTTTTAGAAGGCAATTCGTAGTATGTGTTATCCACCTAAGCATATGAAAGGCAGTTTTCAGTAAATCAGAAACCTACAAATAATATCATGATTACTAACCTTATGATAATTTAATTCGTCTAGTTGCTCTTTAGTAATATCTGATGGAACTTGTTGTGGATCCCTTTTGTTGTCAAATAAATCACCTAATTGTTTTTGTAAAGTTTCTACTTGTTCATCAATATTATTAGGATTGAATTTTGTTGCAATTATATTTTCTTCACTAGAAATCTTACTATTGATTTTGTAATTATCAGTAGAAGGATTACCGGTATAATAACTTTCATGTGAGGAAAGTGGCGGTGAATATTTTATGGATTTTTCAAAATAGTGCTTGGATGGCAAATCGCTAGTTCTCTTATCATTCTGAGTGTGATAAAAAAGAATAAATATCAGAAAATCAGAAATTTCAACAGTTTGGCTTGAAAGAATTTCTTCACACAAGCAAAAGTCAAGGCAAAATGTGATCAAACACAAACAATAATTCAGAATGAAACACATTTAATCACTAACCTTTTTCTGAGAATTCATTTCATTTTGTTCTTCTTGTAGATCTATTCTGGGATTAGGTAATAGAACTAATTTTTTATTTTCAGAAATAAAATCATTTTTTTTGTTATTCTGTATGAAAGATATATACCGATTTCGCAATCATAAATTAAAGGTCGATAGTATTCAAAATTTATATGTATACCTCTGAAATATAATTCTCCAATATTGCAACAGAGTTCGTATTGCCACTTTTTCTAGCCAAATCCAATGGAGAGTTTCCATACTAAAAAAGTACATGAGGAATAAAATATCATTCCCTTTTTGTACGTCAAAATTACAGCACATTATAAATAATCTATTCCAAAGTAAGTGATCGACTTTTGTGAGCGGTTTCATTTCAAGATATAGTCAAGGGCATAATCGTGGTGTACAAAGAATCAACCAAATTCCAATCATTTTTCATTCAACCGAAAACACAAATTTACAGCCATTTTAAATGATACAAACTCAAATTGAATTAGGTTAGAGCTACATCTAGTGCGTATTAAGTTGTATGTATTAAATAAATGTAACGCCTAATTTGATGTTTTGTTACTACAAAGATAACCAGTCACAAAAAAAATCTCCGAAATTTACTCAAATCAAATGAGATAATAAGATATCGAATATAATTGAAACCTCATATCACTCACATTGTCTTTACTGTTAACATCAGCATGGTATTTGAGCAAGATAGGAATTATTTCGCTATGTCCATTAAAAGCAGCTACATGCAGCGGACTGCTACCACCCTAACATAAATGACGATTTTGCATCAATGCAAACAAAAATATGGGGAAAACGATCATCCTTAAGTGTCTAATCGTTCTAATAGAGAGACATAGCTTAAGATGGTAAATTTTGAGAATAATTTCGCAAAATCAACGCAAATAATGAAAGACCAGGCATTCCTGAGAAAGATAAAAACAGTGAAATACAACTCACTTGGGTTCGCAAATTTATTTCTGCTCTTTTATTGACTAAAATAGGAATTATATTGATGCGGCAATTTCTGGCAGCATAGTGCAACGGACTTGAGCCACTCTAGTATAAATTAATATGACCAAAATTACTTGAATGCGATATAAGTTTCAGCAAGTTAAGTGGTTACACCAATGCATGATACCTTATTTTGATAATTTACTGATACGTGTTCAATAGAAAGGAGCTGGATCACCTCTTCAACATTTCCATCACCAGCAGCATTCAATAGTCTCTCTCCAACTGATTCGTTTAATTAACATATATGAATGGAAAATGGAATGATAAGTTAGGTTTTCAATCAATATGCAGACGAACCATAAGTGTATTGTAAAATTCAATATACTCACTCATCACTCATAAGGAAAGACTTGCTTTCAATGTGGAATCTCGAATCTGGAAGCTCAAATGTAGAGAGATGGTGTAATTAATATACAGAAAGCTATTAATTATCCAACCAAATTTGAAAAAGCTGCTCTGCAATTCTAAATAGAATTCCAAGGTAAAAAGATAAATAAAACTCGAATTGTTTTGTAATTTAGAGGTAATAATAATAGTGTGTATGTTTTTTGTTTTTTTTTGTTTTTTTTTCATCAATTTCACACAAAATGTTTTGTTTTAAAACTATGGCATTGATTGTCGGAACGAAATATTTTTCAAAAAAAACTGAGAAAAGAAATTAATAAAAAAGGAATGGATAAAAAGAACTAGAATTACCAAGTTTATTACCAATAATAATTGGATGATGTTTGATATTCAAGTTCTATTCGTTCATAACTATTCGATTTTCTATTATGATGGTGTCTCTGTCATATGCTGTAACTAATAATATAAAGTCATTTACCATTAAAATAAATTGTTATCGGTATATCGGTATTATTTATTTGCTTTTATTACTACTAACTTACTACTAACGATCTTATGCTACTTGTGCTAAGTTATTCCTAATAATCTCCTTAAAAGTTACCTCTCTAAAAATCGTTATAGGATACAGTAAGAGAAGGTAAACTTGATTATTTTTATATGATATTATTAGTTCGATTAGTACAATTGTACTACTATGATACTGTGATAGATACTGGCTGGGTTACTGGTATTGTTGTTGTAAGATTATGAGATCTTGTAATATAATGTCACGATCTTTTAAATAATATTCTTGCTTTTTTGTTAATGATTGTACAGTAGGTGACAAAAACAGTACCTGTTTTAATTACATTACAATACGACGTTTTATTATGATGGAAGACAACAATTTTGGTGATAATAACCACGAAGATAGTACCCAGATTGGAAGACGAAATATAAGTGAAATTAGTGTAACAGAGGTGGATAAATTGAGAAGATTGGGAAAGAATTGGACAAAAATTGCATTGGAGATTGGATTCACTGTTCGATCTTTGTATAATTGGCGTCAGTAAACTAATTATATTTATTGAACCAATCCAAACTTTGACAAACGATGAGTTAGATCATGAAATCGGTATATTGGTTAGAAATAAAAGAAGAGGAGTTAATTTCGTTCAAACCACACTTCATTCAGATGGTTTTGCAGCGACTCATAAACGTGTTAAGGAATCTATGTGTATCGCATCGATCCTGAAGAAGGAGTTGAAGATAGGAAGCACAAAGCTGTAAGAAGAAGAGTTTACAGAACTAGTGGACCTCATCACTTATGGCACGCACTTGGACGGAAATCATAAATTAATTCCATATCATTTAGTTATTACTGTAATTAATGGTTACATGACTGCTATAGACAAGTATGATGTGCCTTCTCGCATTAGAATTGATAAAGGTGGAGAGAATGTTTTGGTGGCACGATTTATGTTACGACAGCGCGGTTTGGAACGCAGTACTGTTATTGCTGGTAAATCTGTTCACAATCAACGTATTGAGAGATTTTGGCGAGATATGAGGAAAGAAGTAACTCAAGTGTACATCGATATATTTCATTGGCTGGTTTTTGAACGTCAGTTACTTGATATGGACAATCCAACAAATGTATTTTGTTTACATTATTTATTTTTACCGAGAATCAATCAAGACTTGCTTCGTTTTACTGAGCGTTGGAACCATCACAAGCTTAGAACGGAAAAATATCAAACTCTTTATCAGTTGCTCCATAACAATAGGCATTTATCTGGATCTCAACCTGTTATTGCGACACCTGCTGTTGTTGAAATCGATGATGGTATATTGGAAATTGAACATCAAAATATAAATAACCATGACTTTGACTTTGTAGAAGAAGATGAACATGAAAATAATAATAATGAAGATAATCATAATATTAACGACAATAATAATGATCTACCAGCAGAAAACTTTCCACAAGTTGTTTTGGAGCCTCTTGCATGTCCTATGACACCTAATCAATACGAAATGTTTTCGAATCTTGTTTCTCCTATTCCCCTTCTTGATATCAATGAAACCAACTGGGAATTCTTTGCCGCGTGTGTGATTCAATCGTTGGAATATTACAATAATGTGTGTGCATATATAGTTACCATGATGACAATAATATCCATGACAAAAAACTGAATGAGTAATGATAAACTAATGTAAACAATAATTTAATTAATTTAAACTGATTACTAGTAAGTAATTGTTTGATAAAACTAATTAAACATTACAATTGATTGATTATATTTTATGTAAATTAGTTTTAAGCAATTTCGTAGTGTAGTAGCTGCTTTCATGATGATATATTACCTATCATTATTAGTTGATAATAATAATTTTAATAATTTTAATATTCTATCTATCTCATCTAAAATAATAATAATATAATCTATCTATAAAATAATAAAATAATACTAATAATAATCTATATATCTAATAAGTTCATTTTACTTCTTTCATCATGTTAATATTGATACACAACAACACAATAATAAGTTAATGCTAATGTACATATATACTACTGCCTCTATCCATTGTTGTATATTATGTTTCTCCTTGCTGTTGTTGTATATTACGTGTTATGTTGCAACAACAAGCAGAATCTCTTCTTTATCATAATACGATCGATTTTTTAGCATTTGATCACTTGCATAATAATAATTAATACTACTGAAAGAATCCAGCAGTGTTAATTTTGATTAATAATAATTAAAAAATTATTGAAATATTAAACATTTTGTCCTCAAAACCATAATAATGCTAACTTACTTAATAATTATGCTAAATTGGATAAAGTATTATTCATCATCACCACCACAATTGTGGAAAAAGATTTATTGAAAACTAAATATATATTAATAATTGTTAAAAATACTTCTTATCATCAGCATATTTTTATCATCATTCTGTCGATATTATTATTATCATTACACTCAAATATTATCATTATTAATCATATGCAGCAGATAGTAGTATTACGATATATAGGAGTATTAGTCATAGAACGCTCATCACTATGCAATTTTATTATTACAGAAAATACACCACATCAGAAGTTAGTATTGAACAAGTCGAAATATATACAAAATAGTGTAACAACAAAATTTGGAAACCTAAGTTTTAAGTATTTGTTTTTCATAGTTTGTGATGAGTTGATATTATTGGATCAAAATAAACCATAATCTTCTGGATTAAACTCAGTTTGGCATAACGGACATAATTATCTTGGAAAATTAGCTTCCATCTTTTTGTTCCGATATTGAGATATACACACGAAGCAACACAAATGTTAATGTCGAGGATAATCACAATGAAGTGCTATAACCTGTTGCAAATTGAGTATAATAATATCCGATACTACTTACCGGCATAAGATAAATACTGGAGTTGTGATACACGCAATTCGCCAATTCAAACGTTAATGGACGACCAATAGTAGAATAACCAATATTCTTCTCTAACCTGTAATATTCTCCAATTTTATTTAAGTGGTAATAATAATAATTTTTTTCCTGCAAGGCATCGGGAATAGCTTTTCCTTGGAATAGATCCGACGTTATATTGGTCACAGCAGCATGAATTTGGTCACATCTCAAATTCACGGTTGTTTCTTTAATTATGCATTGATCATTATTATCTAACATTCTCAATACCAAATAGTCACGAAATTCTCGGAGGGATGATGAGGTTCCCTCCGATGTTTGGTACTCATCGTAATGCTCAATGAAAAGTACCTTATGACTTTTCTTAATGATGACACCAGCCGCTGATGAAGATTTGTTATTGCTTTTATTTGTTGTTGATGATCGGTTGTGCTGTGGCACTACTTGTGCTGTGTTGTTGTGCTGTTGTACTGGCGCTTTCCTTTTCAATGTTGTAGGATTAGGTTCATTATGATCATCTTGTTGTTGTGGATGATTCTTGGTGTTAGGCTTAAACACCCTACTCATTTCAATTGTTTCAGAAGTAGGAGGAGGTGGTGAGTACTACTACATGATGAAAAAACAGCAATAACTTAAGACATCATATGTTTAATGAACTGAGGAGAAAAATAAAACGACAACAACAATCGCAATCGTTAGTATTGTACCTCTCATACATACATTTCGTGTTGATTTGATGTGTGATCACATCTACACTTAATGCCTGTATTGTCGCATTCCGTGAATCTAATGCACGTTGTGCACGCAACACATTTACCCTTTGGTTGTTGTGGTACATTATTATTAATCATAATACAGTAGTAATACAGTAAACCGTCGTTTTCGAAATATGCTGATTAATTGTGTACAAATTACTTTTCTGAGAATCATAATAATGACGATTAACAACAAGAAAGTGTTGCTCAGAGAGAAGTGCGTCGATAGTACAAAAGTGTTGCTAAATAAACAATATATTAATGTATTCGTGTTGGTTTAAAACATATTTCTTCTTGTTTTTTGCGAAACGGTCGATCTTCCTTTTTTTTGAAAATTACGACAATCACTGCCATATAAAACATCCTCTCGCTCAAAAAACAACAAATTTGTTTGGAAATAAAACATCCTACAACAACGTAAAATACATAACAACCAAACAAAAATTGATGTTGAATTTATAAACCCAAGGTAGTTAAAATAGTATAGAATGACATTCTATTTTTTGTAGTTTTAGTAGAAATTGATCAGCAATTGAGCTTGTTCAATAATTTGTCATAAGTACCTTCTAAACGGCATCCAGCAGAACCATTTCGCATCAAATTATCAACTTACTGTGACCAATATTATATCTTAAATGTATAATGAGAGTTGTGTATGCTCAGATTCGTATGGCGCCCACTACAGGGCTCTCGAGGTATGTTATGAAGACGAATACGTTTAAGTATAAGGTTTAGTTAATATTACAAGT
>VKHH01006053.1:0-29440 GCA_015144975.1 Epipyxis sp. PR26KG | reverse complement strand
ATTATTATTATAAATAATGGATGATATGGTAAGAGTGGATTGCTATTATAAAATGATGCAGCAGGGGTGCCTTATATGTTAACATTCTCATGTGAACAACATTTATCATTGACGAATATCTTTGATTTAATTCCTCCAATTCTGCTATGCTGTATATAATTTGCTAATTTGATAAACTTTATAGTTCATCTACGGTAGAACATAATTTATTTGAACCAAGAATTTGTTTTCGCGAAATCCTCTGCAGACACTAGAGTATCAATTTTATTAATACGAATTGATTCGGCAATATTGCTACAAACTGTGTTTTAAATATTGCACAACAAATTATTTGTATCATTACAATATGTCTATGCTTATCCAATACCGGTAGTTGGTTTTACAGAATACGGACAAAATCAAAACTGCCACACATTTTAGGCATATATCTATACTAGCGGCCTCGATAAAATAACAATAATCTAAATACTGGTATATACTTTATATAAATGTTAATGTATCATAATATAGGTCAAAAATAATCAGATTATAAAATAAGTGTAGATATACATTTGTAATTGTATCAAACATTGATATAGTTTTAAAAACTACCATAAATACACAAATTATGATATTTCAATCACATAACAAAACTTGAATGAAAGAAAATTATTAATATATTCTGAATAGTGATAGTGTTTCACAGAATTAACTATATATTATCTATGACTTTTGTATCAGTGCTATTGATGTTATCATCAGTAATTATTGAAGCAGAACATGATCCAATACTTAAATCTTCATAAAAATAATCAAATTTTACGACCACTTCCTCTTCACTGCTTATGCTATCAGCTCTTGATGTATATTCAACATCCACTACCTTGTTCAAACAGGTTAGATCAACTTTGGAATGCACAGAAGGTGATAATTCACAAGTAGTCTTTCCAATTTCTGGGGCGCAATTTGATATTTCGATGACATTTCCATCCGGATCAAATAGAAATATCTGCTTTATTCCTGTATTGGGAGGTGTCTCTCTCTTGTAATAAACACCAGCTTCATCTAATACAGCTTCAACAGAGTTAAGGTCATCAGTCAAAAATGCCACGTGATCAACTCTTGGTAAGCATGAACTAAAATGATGAATTCGATTCAGCTTTACTTGCTTTCTTTCCTTTGGAACTTCAGTAGCGATCAGATGTAAATTCAACCCATAACCTAACAACCAATAACCCTCACTATCAAATGGAGGTCTAGGAATCATTTTAAATCCTCTACATAGAAGTGCCGACTTTTTTCAATATTTAATACTTCTCTTGATAAGTGATTAAAAGATTTCAGTGGCAATTTAACTTGTTTCTTCATTCGTTTATTATCTATGGCATCCGTCAAAGTCCATTCCTTACTATGAAGTGCTGCTTCAGTAATAGTTGCCAAATTTCCCTCATCATAAGTTCGTTTCTTCATTATTTGAAGTGGATCAAATGCTGGACATGATCGCGATGGTAACATCTCAAATCGTTGTAATATTTTAGAAAAAAATTACAGTAGTAAATGATTTTATAAGTTGTCTGGAATTATCGTTAACTGTACTGCAAGTTTACAATCTACTGTGCATCATCTCGCTTTTTACAACTTATCATATGTTGAACTTTTTTCAAACTTCAACAACGTCAAAAGAGGGTCCGAATATTTATTTCTATTATTTCTATCATTATTAAGATTTTTAGAATTGATTCATCTTTGTGCATAAGGATTGTGAGACTAATCATTAAAATATGCTTCGTTAAAAGGTTTGTCCATTTAATAATTAATAGTTGACGGTTTGAATTTTTATACATATATACTATACCTATATAATTCTTACACAGTAGATGATTCTGAACCAGTATGAAAAGGAAAACATGAGATATAAGAAATAATTGAACTGTGATTGATTTGCGCAATTAATTTTATTTTTATCATGTATATATATATATTTTAAAAGGTAAAGCTTTAAAGGAAAATTACAAAACAATTCGAGTCTTCTTTGAAAGATTGATATAAGTTAACTTTATAACTCAATTATTTATAACTGTTCAAACTTCAAAGTATTCAAAGTATTATGTCCAGTGAACACAACTCTGGGTCAAAAAAGAGTATTAAATTTACAAAGTTAGAAAAATCAAAGAATACAGGTATTAATTGCAGTACAGCCTATGATGTTGAAAAATAAAATAATAAGTTTGTTAAGAATTAAAAAATGTAATATTTATACAGTATATATCATATCAACCCAACTATTCGTTATAACTTAGCAACAAATTTCGAATATTGACATATTGACTTCTTATTGTTTATTTATACTGCAGATTCATGCGCATTCGATGATCTTGAGGATAACATTGAATTACCTATAACCCCAAATATACCTACGAATGATTCTCAAGTAAAAATCAATAATAAAAGAAACTATGATTCAACAAATGAGATTAATGTTGAAATCAACAAAAATAATTTTGCGAAGCAACGACATGAAAACAAATCGGATATATCCAATAATTTTAGCAAACAGAAACAGTCAACATCAAAATCCAAATTATTATCTATTAAAAAAAGAGAAAAATACCCACGATCATCATTCGTAATTAGTGAATCAATGAGACAATCCCTTTCGGAAGGTGAGCAAAAGTCTCATTCAGATATTTTTAAAGAATTAATAACAGATATATGTTCTCACGAGCTTACAATATTGCAATCATCTTTTAAACCAAATGCTAATAATGATAATATGGAAAAGTGTTCTCGTGATTTAATATTTGACAGTCTTGAATATATTATTACGAAAATTCCTGAAGAAATAGATTCTCATTCCCCTGAAAATGTAGAATTTTTACCAGAATATACTAAAACTGAGAAGAAAACATTGATATCTCTGCTTGCTATGAGAGATGCCCTGCAAAAGCATTCAGACGAACTTGATAATTATGAGAAAAATATTGATGAGTTTGGAAATAGTTTTAATTTGTGGCTTGATAAGATTCCAATTGAAGAAATTCAACAAAAGGTAAATGATGATTTGATGAAATGGATTATTTAACTTACTCAGATATCCTATTTTTTGTTCATTGGCATTTCACTAATGATTATTATGTATGACAATTTTATTTGTTGCGAGTTTTATTTCAATATGAACGCATGAAACACATATTCATTAATATATATTTTTATAGACATCCGAATCCATTATGGAAATATCCCAAGAAAAAGTCGAAAATTATGATAAAATATTAGTAGAGATTCAGACTCATTGTAATAGTATACTTAATGAGGCTGGAAATTGTAAAGACTTAGTATCGAAGGCGAAAGAAGTGCAGGAAGAACTGTATGAAAAAGTGAATAAGGTGAAAATTAATTGCTTGATTTAAGACAATGATCGATTTATAATTATTATACTGTTATTTTCAATCACTTTTAAATTATAGAAGCGAAATAAGTACGAAAAAGATTTGACTTATGTAAAAGATCCAAAAAATTTAATAAAAAAACTTCCGACTCTGTTGTAAATTGCAATGTTATAATTTGTAAATACGAACCTTTACGTAGATGTTAAAAATGATTTGTGGACACTTTTCTTGGACTTAGTTTACCTTGTCGCCCTAACTTACGAAAACCAGAATATCTCAAGTTATCGCTACGGGATTTCTAACTTTGCTGTTGCAAAAAAAACCCGCTTGAAATCTTACTTCAGATTGAAGCATAGCGATAATTTATGGTATATTTAATATATTAGTAAAAATAATGTAAGAGAATGTAAATCCATGGAGTGTAATTAAAGGATCTTACAGGAGTTGATTTTGACTAGAACAGTCCATGAATTTCCACAAAATACATAAAATACATGCATGAAAGCTGTTTGAATAATTATCGGAATAGTTCTCAGATGCGATAAAATACACAAAATCAGAATTAATGATGTACAGTATTATTAATTCATGATTTCTTTCATAATAGATAACTAAATGTTTCTAAGCGAAATGTTGTTTCTGACATATCGCATTCAATCCAATATTATTTGATTATTCAAGAATAAAACTATTTTACTTAAGATTGAACTCATTTTCAAGATAAGTCAACAAGGCCATGGAACAAAATGTGATGAAAAAATAAATCCCATCAACACAAGTAATACATACAGAGGTGAGAGAAGTCCCCATACTGGCCAAAAACAAATCATTAAACTTATAATGCACGAAACAGCTAGGGCTGTTGATGCATAAATCACCTTTGGACAATAAATTTCCCAGGGTACACTTATTTTTTTGAAAACTGGCAGCCATATTGTCAAATACACAAACAAGCAGAAATTTGCGACGAAAAATATAATTGATAATTGAAGGTATCGCCTAAATAAAAGATTACTAATTAAAATTGATATCGTTATATAAATCACATCAATCTGTAACACATACATTATACAGCAGTGATAATAAAGACTCTACCAACCTATTGATACGATCGCTATTTATTAGATGAAATGTGTCAGTAAAATATAAAGTAGCACAGCCAACTATTATCCATAATATTGCATGCAGCTTAGCTGAGATTCGTTCAATTCTATCTGCTCGATGCTTTTTTACTTCTTCCTCTGCTTGGTCAACTTGCGGTACTCGACGATATCTTGCTGTCATTTATTCAAAACAATAATGATGAAGTCGAAAATATGGAAATTAATAAATTTATCTCATTTTGGTATACAGTATATATACCTGTATATATATCTCATTTTGGTATGAGAAGGGTTTTCATTCATTCATCAAAATCAAAACCGTCGGTTTGAGGCTTTTAATAATAATATAGATATAGGATAAGCTAAATTGGGACTTTAAATGCACTCGTTACGAACAAAAATGCTAATTATTCTGTGAAACATGGTACGTTGAACATGATAATTGAAACATTGGGTCTATTTTGCAATTAATTTATAATTTAATTAACATTAAATTAATAATGTTTGGTGGCTAAATTTCAATTATTATACCATACCGCCCGCAAATTATTTTCCACTTAGCAATATGTATACAGTATATATGTATATATAATAAAGTTATGATTGATACAATTGTACAAGCTCGTTCGTAAAAAAACAGCAATCACAAATCCATAGTATTAGTTAGAAACGAAGAATATTCTTATCCAATTATCATGGAATGACTCGTGTGGATTTGATTAATCAAATCTCTATCAATAATCAAATCGCTACGAGAATAAAATTATAAAACATTTAAAATGGCGAATAGAGGAAATTTGCATGAATTTTATGATGATAGTTTATTCCAAAAATCAAAATCAAATTATTTTGATGAAACTCGTTCTACTACGTTGATAGTTTCTAAAGCGAAAAGTAATAATAAAATTAATTATGCTAGTAGTAATAAAAACATCGATGATAATTGCAATAAAGATGAACATGCAGGATCTATTTCATCAAAGAAGGGTAAACCAGACCAAGATAAATTACGAGATATCAAAAGTAACAGAAACGATATTAATGCGGATAAAAATAAGGGAGTTAATCGACCACGCACTGCGTCTGTTACCACTAATCTTATGAGCAAGGACATGGACTTAGACAATCAAATTTCGCTGTTAACGAATGGTCCTACAAGAAGAATGTCATCATCCAGCTTAACTATCTTGAACAATAAATCAGATAGTTTGCATAACTTACACTCCGTAGAAGCTGTTTTAAAAAGTTCTGATATAAGAGAAAGAGAACGAATCGATCCTGATCTTATTAGAGAGCAATCCTCCAAAGAACAGAAATTGCATTGGTTATTCAAAAGACCCACTTCAGTGTACTCTTACAGTGACAGAGGGTAATAACTAACAAATAATAATAATTTAAATGTAGTAGGATATCATTTATAGTACGTTATTTGATTGTTCCGTTATCATGTGGATTCGACTATATGATATTACTCTGTACTATAACGCATTTTTATTTATCATTACGCTTTTCCAACTATCGTTTAATCCGTCTATGTGTTTTTGCAGAGTTTACGTCTTTGGAGATAAGGCATCGATTGATTCAACGTTAGAAAAATATGGTAAGAAATCTACTCAAGAGGATGATGAAAGTGAAACAGATGATAATGACAATAATCAAGAAAGATTTCTATATTCCAATAATCACAATCAAGATTCTAATCCATTTAAAGGGAGACGAGTTAAGACTCAAGCTAGTTTATACTTTGATTTGGATGATATCGCCACAATGATGAATTTCCAAAAAACTCCAGAAAAAGAAGAAGCAGTAGTCCGTCCATTATTTATCAATACTTTAACCAATCAAAATAACACAAACCTGGATAATGACAGCATAAACTCATCCGATAATGATAATTTAAATACAGATGAATCGGAAAAACTTTTGGATCAAAATAATAATAATGATTTGAATGTGATTTTGCAATCTCCGACCTCTCCTTTGGCGAAAACACATAAAATAATTCAATATTATGAGAACAAAGTTGAGAAGCATGAGGATTCGCCTGAGATTGTCTTATTTAAAGAGTGTTTAAAGAGAAATGTCATTCCATATGCTATCAAAGAGTTTTCATTTTCTTCAGACAGTGACTATCAAGCTATTCTGAACCACTCAGCTAAGTCGAATGATCGAAAAAAAATTAAAAATAATAACAATAACAATAATAATAAGTCTCATGACAACAGAAAAATCGGACAGCAACATGATAACGTTGATGATCACTCAGAATCAATATCACACAGACAGATGAACAAAAGCGTTGACAGTTATAATGAAAATGACAATAATATTGTTTCGGAATCGAATTATTTGGAAAATGATAACGAAAGTATTATTACAGTTAGTTTGGCAGAGAACAAAGTCTTTGCCATTGATTTATCACACAAAAATCTTGGCAATGATCGTGGGGTTTGCTTTGCTCAATCATTGCAATACTGCCCTCATATTTCATCCATTAATTTATCGAATAATCGTTTCAGCGACACGGCTTTATCGGTGATTTTAGATGCTGTGTTATCGAAAACATCATGTGCTTCAATCGATATTTCCATCAACCAAGTTAGTTTTAAAAGTATCGAACTGCTTGTTAAAGCGCTAGAGGTAATGATTATATGACATCACTTCTACTCTGCTTTTATAAAAATAATTGACACCAACTTCTTTTAATTATTTTTGTGCAAACTCTCAAACATGAATGAATAATTTTACAGTTTATATATTTGCTTATCATTGTAATAGAATCCTCAATGCTGCTTGGAATTCCTAAATTTACATAAGAGCGATGTTTTGGATAGAAGCTTAAGCAATCTTTGCATCGCCTTGAAACAGAATTCTTCGTTGAAATATTTGGATTTATCAAATAATAAAATCGGAACAGAAGAGGTAATTTTTAATTTTTAATTTATATAATCGAAGTCTTTATTATAATTATTCCATTAATAGGATAGAGTTTCAAACAACAAATCAAAGCACAATCCAAATCATCTTCATTTACATCATCAACATCATTACAAAAGTCAATTGCATGATATGCTCTCCATCAACAAGACTTTGATCGAACTAGACCTGTCGTGGAATAACATATCATACGAAGCGATGCAGACAATCAGCGAAAGCATTTCATTGAACAATACCATGCGAACACTCAAACTCGGTCATAATTCAATCCAAGATAATGGAGCTCAGCTGATAGGAAAAGCATTGCGTCAAAATAAGAATTTGCAGTTTTTAGATTTGTCATTTAATTATATTCATTCAAAAGGGGCGATTGCTGTCATGTTCGCTTCAGAGTCGCCTTCCTCATCATTGCAACAAATTAATTTGAAAGGAAATGCCATAGGGAAGCGAGGGATACATTATTATCTTCATTCTTGCAAGAAGACGATAACTTCTTATCCCACTCGATCTCATTCATCGCATCTAACGCCCAGTCAAGCAAATGATGATTTGAAATACAATCCCAATCGATCAAAAAATAACATGGAGCTATTGCAATCATTTCAAATGAGCTCACGAATTGTCCGAGTTGATTTGGATGTCAGTGATTCTATAGTCAATGATATCGATGTATTTGATGTGTTGAATCCAAGTGGAGTCTATGAGCTGCATCTAACAAACCCGTATGAGAATTCTATCGCTCATAAACTGTTGGAACTGGCCGACATCTATCCAAACACGGTCATTAAAGAACTTAAATATTATGATGTAAGTATTAACAGTCAATTATTTTCATGAATAAATGCGAAGTTTGAAATACAATATTAATTTGTGATTGATAATTGTTGTAGCCTAAGTCTCATAATTATGGAAATATCATACTTGAGAGGAAGTTTTCGCTTGACCGGATATCTCATACCCAATCGCAATGGTCATTCTTACTGGATTCGTTTAACCATTATATCGAACAGCATGAAGCATTGGCGGAGAATAAGACAAAACAAGCTCAAGCGATAGAATCTGCGAATAAGGTATTATTGCAGATATTCTACGAATTGCAGTTATTTAACATCGGACATTTAACAGAAAATATTTTCGGTAATATTATTTTGCAATGACATTTATAACAATAAATATGTTATTAATATTTCTAATGCAATTCATCAATCAGGGTCGTTGTTAGCTAAGCAGAGACACGAGAGATCCACGATTGTCGAGATTATGATCGACATATTTATTGCTAGTAAGTCAAATACAATTATCTTTGCTGTTCAGAATAAAATATCTTATTTTATTCTTCAGTTTTTCGGAACATTTCGAAAGCAAAAAGTGCTGTTGATGTAGTGATGCTAGCCTCAGGACTCCATTTATTAGGTTAGAGTGAGTTGTTTTGTCAGATGATTTATTTTGATATGCTATTAATATTGATGTTGATATTGATGCGATGTTTTTATTTAAATACAATGGAATAATATGATCGATAATAAGCAGAGAATTATTGCGAAGTTATTTTTATTTAAGGGATGGAACAAATCGAGGATTTACATTTTTTCTCTGCGATTAATTGTGCCCAAAGGTTTATTTCCGAGGCTGATGTGAATAATGAAGGGGTCATTGACCAGGTACCCTATGCCATCACATCATCACATCTTAATAACATAGACTCCTATCACACTAATCATCGATTGTTATATGCTAGACAAGCTTCGTTCAGGCGATGATTTCGAAATACGAACTGTCCCTTCATTATGATCCAATCGCTCCTTTCACTATGTCCAAATCAGATTTCAAATACTTGGTAAGTTTCTTTCCTTTCTTATTCAAATTAATGCCAACTTAAGATTAGCATATAGTTAATAGTTATCACAGTGTGCTAGTATATTTATTATTCTTTGGTTTTGGCTTTTTTTTTGTGAATTCTTCGATTTTTGAAATATTATTCTGTGTTACGTAGATACCAGACACAGGCAAACTCCAAATTCATATTCAATATCACTCATCTGTGACTACAGCGAAAGAAATAATTGCCAATCATTCCTTGCATCTCTACCTTAATACTATCATATCCCGTCAGGATGAATCAGATAAGTCACATCATTTCGACATGATAGCGATGGTCTTAAATGGTCACGAGCAAGTGTTTCATTTCACATGTGAGCAAGCTGAAGTGCTATTAATCAGATTGTCAAGAGCAAATATTATGCCACATATAGTACTCGTTGAGTGCATTTTATTTCAGTTAGCAACCAGCAGAGATGTCACACGATTCTTGGTCAGAAATCTTTGTTTTAATGAGGTTAATAATATATATTACTATAATTGTATCATAGCTTACTGTAACTTATTGTGACTGATCTCTCTTCCGAATTATCAGATATTTCTACTTCGCAAGCGATTGAAGTATGCATTCAAGGTCTTGACTGGCTCACTGACAGGCCATTACATATTCGATCTCAGTGACGATTTGGACCAAATAGCAGGTAATAAACTTTTAAAAGTTTAGTTATTATTATGAACAAGATACATATAATTTCTCATTTAATTTTTTATAATAAATAATAATAACCCGGTCTTGTAAGGATATGTCTAGTCTGAGCTAAGCGAGCGAAACTAGACATGTCACTCACAACTTACAAGGTCAGCTCCTCACTGAGATGATGATGGTCACCAACACTTTTTTATCATTCTTATGGCAATCATATATCATATCATATTATGTCATCTCACTTCCTTTATTATTATCATGATTCCATATTTAATATTTATAATATATTTTATCATTTTCTATGATATTTCTTAACGCTTTGCGGCTTTTTTTAGAATTCTCAACAAAATACCGATAAGCTTTCTTACAATTTTTTATAATTATCATCATCGGTAACAAATCATCCATTATTATTATCGAACTGCGATCTGCTTTATTATGCTGTAGATCTACCTTTTAA
The DNA here is from genome assembly GCA_015144975.1 of Epipyxis sp. PR26KG. Classification (NCBI taxonomy): domain Eukaryota; class Chrysophyceae; order Chromulinales; family Dinobryaceae; genus Epipyxis; species Epipyxis sp. PR26KG. Next base: position 19,048 of record VKHH01006053.1, on the reverse strand, counting down.
CTTATTTTAAACATATTTGTTAAAGTAAGAATGAGTAGAAACGATGTTTGATATTTCATGTTTTGTATTACAGCTACTCGGCTAGCCAAGCTAAGCTATTTTGAGCAGTTGCAATTCCAGCACATCTCTACTGCCATGAACACTTCTCAATCAACAAACTTGAATAATTACCGGAATCCTTCTTATAATGGACAATATATCAAACTAACGACTGATTATTTGCTTCATCATTTGCCAAAAGTTGGGAAATTAAGGTTTGATTACGTCTCCACCAACCGTCCATTAAAGGGGCTTGTTAAAGTTTACTCTTGTAATCCTCGACTAGTGGAAGAGAGAGACGGCTTTATCAAGCATGCAGTTCATGATATTATGAGCCTCAGTATGAAAGAATTGAAAAATACTTCGTATGGATTACAATTACCAAAGAACATGTACGAATGGGATTACCATCGCTCCTCTGACCTTGATCTTGATAATGATCATGACAGCAGAAAGAAGCTGATGAATCTGCGAGACATAAAGAATAGAATCAATATGAGCATCACACAGGAAGAGCCACACGATCATACGCAAGATAATCAAAGAGTTTCTTTTAGAAACAAGCTTAAAAAATTAACATCATATAATTGTTACTATGATTTGCACGATATGGATGAATCTGATGACGATAATAATAATAATAATAATAATAATAATAATAATAATAATAATAATAATAATAATAATAATAATAATATCGATAAAAGCTACAGCAGCACTTTAGATGAGCACGATGATATCAATCGAAATAACAGCGATGATGATGATAATGATGATGAAGAAGGTAACAATGGCTCATCGATGGGTATGCTCTTTAACTCATTCATCAAGTCATCCACTCGATTGGAAACTGTCCAGAAAATAAATAAAAGCAATAGCCCGAAGTCATCACCAAATGCTGCCAAAGCAATGTTAAAGCGACTGTCCAAAAGAGTCACCATCTTAGAAAGCAAAACCGTCATCAACACCAATAATAATAACAACAAAAACGATAATAGTAACAATAATAATAGCAAATCGAACTCATTATATTCGAGGAGATCTCCATTGTTTTTCCCCAATATGAAAATTAAGCGAAAGAAATCTGAGAGAGAATTGGAAATGCAGTCAAAACGAATGAAAATGAGGGAGTATTGCAAGTATATTTGGAAGAGTCACATGGACACCACCTGGAATAGCTACAAAGCAGCACATTTCAATTATTTGACTGATAAATACAATGTCGTGATGAGGGAATTGCAATTGCATCATAAACATGACAGCGGCATGTCATTATCGCAACTATCGCTGATGTAATAATAATATATAATCATTTGAATTATTGTATTTCATTATTTTCATAAAATAATAATGCTAATTTTACAAAAAAAACTATTGTCATAATTTCATATCATTATTTTATAATTGCAATCATAATATTTATAGGGCACTTCTCTCTCGCTCTTTCGCAGCTGCTCGAAGTGAACCAATTTATAAAATCGATTTAAACCATTTCGGCAATCACAATAGTAACCAAAACATCCACTATAATAATAATAATAATAATAATAATAATAATAATAATAATAATAATAATAATAATAATAATAATAATAATAATAATCAAAATAATCATAGCTCGTTAGCATCTGCATCTCCTAAAGTACAGAGGATGTCAGCTGGAATGAGAGGAAGTGACTTGAACATCACATATAATAGCAGTTTGCACAGCCCAAGTCATGCTGGTCATAGCCAATTAGACTCTGGATCAATGGATGAATTACACCTTAATAAGCTGCTTGAATTCGAAGACAAACTGGTGATGGTAGAGACCCTTCTATTATATAACATGTGGATATCATCCAAACAGGTGACTCGCTGTAACTTCTTTACAATTATTTTGACTAAACTTCATTTATGATGGACACGGTGCATACCTGTATCATTGCCACTGCCTGTGTTGTGATAAGCTGAACTTGAATTATGATATCATCACCATTGTATGTTATGATCATTTCCTAGGCGGGTTTGATACTCGAGTCACTTCATAGTCAGAATGCTCCTCTGGAAGCGATCATTCGATGCATTTGCGACATGTTTCATCGCGTGGTCGATCTTCATAACTATTGTGATATTATCAGTAAATATGGCGATAATGTCAGACTTGAGGCTTTTCACAGGATCGGAATTCTTAACATTTGGTCACCGCATGCCCTAGGTATTACAATCAGACATATTGTGTTCATCATTTTTCCATCCATTCATTCACGGGTTGTTTTGTGTTGATTTTGCTTACAGGTGGGAAGTATCAGTTTGACTTGGCTAGCCATGATCATCGAGAAGCTGCTATGATCATATTGTATTTGAATGAATTCGAAACAAATTATTATAATCAAAATAAAAGAAATGTTTCATCCGCAGGGCCCGAAGAGCACACTCCCATGGACCAGGTTAGACCACATAAATATTTCAATTATTTGAAGCTAGTATAGCATCCCCTTCATCGATCATTTCGATCAAACATACTCATCTCACATGTCCTCACATGCAATGATCCAGTAGATGGTGTGTATATGATATTAACACCTGAATCAGTGAGCAGCCGCAGGGTGGTCTTATCATATCGTGTATGTTCTTGTCATATTTGATTGAGCTATTGATTAGAGTCCCATCTCATCATCGCAACATCATATCATCATATCATTTTGTTTGCTAATGTTCGATAGCTACATCATGTCATCTACCACAAGTCAGCCGTTGATCATCACATCCAATTGTCCATCCAGAACCACCATGCTCACTCTCACAAGGGAACGGCTGATGAGAATCATGCTCATACGACCACCGCTGTCCACGTGCCCTGGAGACCCCCCAAGACCTGGATTCCATCCTCCTTTGAGAACCTGCTGGTTGTAACTGATCCTAACCCATCCAATCCTAATCATAACAATTTCAAGCCAAATAAATCTAAAGGCGAGTTGGAATCTGTTGAGAATCATGTACCTACACTGGGCTGGTTGGAGCTAACCTATCGCGACCCTCCACCTCCTGCTGTCCGTCGTCCAAGTGTTGGCGCCTCAACGACCACTTCCAATCTCGTCAATAGCACAAGCTCAACGAATGAGATCATCGCCACCCTCGATGTGAGCTCTGTCAAGCAGCAAATCTCAGATAAAAGGTAACTTACTGTAGCAATAGCTCTCAATTCTCAACCATGTATATGCTTCGATATGATCCCGAGATCGATTATGTTCGATTATAATAATAGTTATTCTTATGATATTCATTCACTCATCCACCCTTCTCATTAACATTTCACTCATCCAGAGTATTCCCTGGTATAATAGCAATTGTGAGACGTGTTTGAGTGTCCTTCCCTCAAACCATAATTAATAATATTATTATTAGTAAAACTTACTATTATTTTTATCATAATATTTATTGTTTATTGTTGCTCTCACAGGTGTTTGGTTGGAGTTGATGGGAAGATTGTCAGTGAGTCTACATATCGCCATGATAATAATAGTCATCTGATTGGCATCATTCAAAAACAATCAAACAAACTTACATAATATTCGATTCATACCGGTATTGTATCCCGGTATCCTGCATGATCATCATAACCATTCTGAGCGATGATTCTCACATTCTATTTGTTCATTCTGGTCGATATGAGAGGCGAACTACTAACAGGCATCAGACATGATGATGACCTAAGATGATCCGGAATCGAAGATCAAAGCCAAATTATTATTTAACATTATATTTTATTATGTCTGATATTATCATAATATTAGAATTATGGAATATTATAATCTGAAATCGGAAATATTTGTTTGATCCGATAGATCAACCCCATGTGACCCCTAGGATGATATAAGCCTTTTTCAAACTATTTTTCTCTGTTATGTTCATTGTGGGTGTTATCTAGTATGATATCATGATAAGCGATGAATGTTTTGTTTATTTTTCTATTCAAAATAACATCGCAGAAACATGCCAACTATTAATTATTATGATGTGCTATTATGATTATGACTACAATCAAGCTTATGTATTGTCTCGTGTTGCTTTTATTGTAATAAATGAGATAATTATTTTCACAGGCCCTGGCACTGTCTTATCATATCGTTATCTTGACACAAGTTACTCGAAAAAAGACGATAAAGTTACGATAAAAATTAGCAACAAACACGTTAAAACTACGGTAAGAATCCATAGTCTAGAGTAAGAATATTTTATGACAAGTAAGCAGTCGAATCCTAACAATCCTAGGATGATGACAATTAATCAATTAATTAAAATATTATAATACATTACATGTATCCCTGCTATCCCAAGTCAATATCATATTATTATATGACAGACAATGAATCACTGACTTGTCAACTTCATGTCATCATAACTTCAGATCTGACTTATGAGGTTCAAGTGATATACCAACTGCATGGTATCATATCATATCATCTCCCTGGTAAGCTATCATATCAGATATTTTATCATGAATAATTATAATCGCAATCACTATCTGCCATATCAGATATCATCTGAACTGAGCCAGAAATATTATGAAGTCAAAATAGCAAAATATCGAACAAATCAAACATTCTCGCACTCACAACGAAATACCATAATTTATAACAATCATACAACAACTTACACCATGTACATCATCTACAATACTTCACATCGCCACACAATTATTATTAATATTGTTGATATTAATATTATTATCTTATTATTATGAGATAACTGGGAGTCCTTGCAGAGGAGTAGGTTGGATGTCATCTGATAGCTTCTGTTTCAAGGATGCTTCTCGGTGTTGCTTGAGACCTTTGGGCCGAGAGGGAATTATCTTTGATAATGCTTTTTTATTATCGACATTATTTCGTTTTTTATTAACATCATTATTATTCTTTTTTAAAGTTGATTTATTTTTCTGATTATTATTATTATTATTATTATTATTATTATTATTTTGTTTCTTTTTTCTTCCATCGAATGGTTGCATCTGTTTTCTTCCAATGACGAGCATTTCCTTCACATTATTTGTGATGTCATTCACGCGATTTATTTGATTATTGTTTTGGTCAACCAGTTGCTTGTACACTTCATTATTATCATTTGATTGGACCTGCGGGACGAAGACAACTGGTCTCGCTTGTCTGAGAAAATCTTCTTTTATTTCGATCGGAACCATCGCGACCCCTCCCCCGCCATCCCTCATATCATACTCATCGTATTCATCACTCATCAACATGAAGGCTTCCTCATTATTACTTACTGAAATATCATCTTCTTCGAAGAGAGCAGGGCCGATCTGAGGATTGTCTTTGCCTTCCATGACCATTTGAATCGTTTGAGAATGTTGCTTGTAAAAATCAACATTATTCGAAAGGAATTTGTTGTCACTTGTCCTGTATGGTGACGATAACGATGAGGATGGGGTGCGTCTCACAGGAAGGGATAGATCTGGTGCTAACTCCTCTGGCATGTCTATGTCTAACAAGGATCGCTTCTTCTCGCGATTAGGCACAAGCAGCGAATTATAATGTCGAGAATTAAGCGACCCTTTCGCCGGTATGTCGGGTATGCGGAAATAATCCATCGTCTCCTCGTCCGGACGAATTCCTGAACAAAACAATTACATCATTATTTCACAGAAATTATAAGAAATATTATATGAAATGAAGGGTCACCGAACGATCCCAAGAATAATAATGATTCTTGCAGAGCATTTAAGCCTGTGGCTCTTCTCGCGGCCTGAACAAGTACATTAAGCACTGTTAGGCTAACTTCAACGCATTCACAATCTGACGGAATTGGCTGCTGCTCCATAGCGACTAATGCAGACCCTAAGGTGCGAGCATCAGGAAATCCCTGAAAAACACAATAATAATTAGTATGACGCAGCATCAGACACGGGGATGGACACGTTGTGAGTATTAACATCGTATTAATAAACTAGGAGGAACAAAGAATTCATAATTCAGAAGCAAGAACTTATAAAGATAGAGAAGCTGATGATTGATCAGTTTATTATGGTTCAGAATCACGATAGATGCCATGAAGAACTGACGAAAATCGACTCAGAGAGGAGTGGCAATAAGCTCATTGATATTGATATAAAAGATCCCATCCCTACCCTTCCCTTTACTTCATCATATCTCAAATCATTCTTCCATGAAATGATTTAATAATAAATAATGATACTATACTATAATAGCATACGGTGTATTATCTCACCTGCATCAAAATGTCCTTACTGTACACATCCAAATCAATCTTATCGTCTTTATCACTCATTTCCTCGAGAACCAAAGCAATTTGACGCAAGTCATGAGGGTTCTTCATGCACACATCTAACACTGTTTGCAACGCTAAAGTATCAGGTAAATACTTCCCCCTAAAACACATGACAGTATCAATATATCAGCAAATAGGATCCAGTTAAGACGAGAGGCAATCTGAGTATGTTTGTATGTATATTTTTTGTTAGAGCTAACTAATACCTCAACTCATCAAATACACCCAATGCACTCAACACATCACCATTTTCACCGAATGCTTTCATCAATAATATATATATTCTTCGATCGATTGAATATCCCCTCCTCTCCAGCGACTTCACCAATGATAAGGTCAGATCTAATCTTTTCGCATTGATTGTAGATTCCATTACCAAGGCATACGATTTTAGGTCCGGTTTGAAACGAGATAATAATAATGATTGCCCAAAACTAGTCAAAACATCCACAGACGAATTCCAGCTATTCTCAATATTCTCCACCAAATGATTGCTTGTTAAACTATTAATCTAAACAAAGCAAGTTGAAACATAACTACTGAACAAATAATTATCATAATAATTATAGGCAAAGACCTCATCATATCACAACAAATCAAAAGTAACATAATAATAATAATAATAATAATCACCTTTTCGGTTCTCCTCAGCATGGTGTTTAATAGTTGGATTGATCGCTCATATTGTGAAGCATCTCTCATTATCTCCAATATTACGTTTGCAATGCTGACAGTAAGTGGAGGAAGAGAAAGAAAAATTAACTTTTGACTGATTTTTTTGCATTCTAATAATGCACTAGCAATCTTAGGGTTGAGCTGATCATACGAGGAAATCTTGACCAGCACATCATTCGCTCGTTTGATTTCTTGCAAATAAGAACCATCCATTGAGTTGATCGTCACACTGGCGCCATCGACCATTACAACCTGTACATATGAAAGCCATCATATAAAATATTGTAAATACAGGCATGATGAATGAATAATATTCAAAACAATTATGATATAACATGACATAACATAATTCACAATATTGTTTGCAAAATAATTATAGAGGAGCGATGATGAAATGTAGAAAATGTCAATGAAAAATAATAAAAACGATTTGATAACAAAGGATGAGACACGTGGTATGCAGAGAATTTATAATGATAAAAACGAATGAAATAATGAATGATTTACCTTTTCTAATCGAACATTTTCTGCTCTGATCAGCTCTTCATATAATTGGAATACAACATCCACATCTTCTCTGCGACCTGTGGCTTGTAAGGCTTGACATATCGAAATAATAGTTTCTTCATCAGGTTGAATGTTCACACTGATCATTTTCAATAACATTTCTGAAATTATATCAATACTTGATTGCCAGCTACTCATTTTGATATTACTATTAGTTGCCTTGGTAATAATATCATTATTATATAATATATTCAATTGGATAAGTTTGTTCCACATCGACTTTGTCACAATCAATGATCCAACATCGGATTGATTATACACATAATCCATAACTAACTTGCCATAATATCTATTCTTCTGCGAATTGTATAAATCAAACGACACACAGGAGCTTAATAATAATAACCACGATTCCTCATTGGGTAGGGTATTACCGGAGGTGGTGCTACCAGTCGTATTACTGTGACTCAGCATGACATCAAAAATAAGATTATAAGCACTCTCAGCATCACCATTTTCCGCATATCGACTCAGTAAGCAATTGAAAGTAGAAGTAAGAGCAATTAAATGATTATCCCACATCTTTTGCACGACATACTCTACACCTGGGAGGCAATAAAACAATAAATGTTGGAAGTCATTACATTATAAATGATTTTATGAGATTATTTATTATTTTACCTGATACATCACCAACCCTCAAACATTCGTCCATCAATACGTCCGCAGTTTGTGTATCCCATTTCAGTTCATACAAATTCATGATTGACAACGAGTCTTGCAAGCCTGCCATCATCTTCTCAGATTGATATTTATTTTCATCGAATTGGAAGTTGCTATTCATAATTGACTTCAGAAAGCCACTCCTTTTATGAGTTTGAGTGGTCGATCCGATTCGAAAAACGATCCTTAGCAATTCATTGATGATCTGATGTGACTTATTTTGAGCTTTGCGATTTTTGTGAAGAGCAGCATTATTATTAATCTTGTCATGGTTGGTCAACAAGTGCTCATTGCCGATTTCTTTCAGAATTTCTTCCATAGCTTCAAACGATAATTTGAAATTAGTGCCGATCTCCCTATTCATTATATCTATTTCTTTCGATGGATCTGCTAATAATAACTTTCCAATTCCATCCACAATAATTTTTGATTGAAACTTAGATTTAACAGACGTGAAAGCGTGAGTATGAATCCCTTTTAACACGCCAGAATGACCAACTATAGACACTTTTTCCTTTCTTTCTAGCATACTTCTTCTTAATTGCAAAGCAGCTGACAGTCCTTCAGGTGAAGAAATTGCTAAATCTGCCATCAAAATAGATTTATTTTCAGGATCGAATATAATATTTAATCGAGAGCATGACTGCAACAGCGACACAGCACTTTTTATATCATTCATCGCAATGAAGGCACGCGTTAGGACCAATATCAAGCGAGGATTATTTATAACTTTCATAGCTTGAATAGTTTCATCATCATTATTTTGATTATTTTCAATATTTATAAATTTTGTTGGATAAGGAATAAGTTGAGGATCAATTAGCTTGTTTGTTGATATTACTTCATAATATGCAGCATATAGCTAAAATAATAATGGGGATGAATATACTAGCAGTAAAAGATGCAATAATCATTATTATCATTCACATCTTACCTCAATAACTTGTTCAGGGATACCAGAATAGAGTAGCTCTTTGCAAAGTTCTACGATTACATTTATATTAGGTAACGTATTTATTGTTTGATTTACTGTGGATAGTTCTAGAAGTGTTGATCGAATCATTAGCAATTCATTTGTCCATATTTTCAAACCATCAATTCGATTTGTTCTAGCAAATGCTGGGACTTTCGTACCTTTTCGGGTAGATACTGAAGAAGAAGAAGAATTCGTCGACATTGCATGAGATACGATATTCCAGCTGTCAGCTTCCATTTTGATTGTAGTACATAATATGGGATTTAATCTGTATGGGAGTTCAAAATGATTTATTGACCAATATTGGAGTCTATAACGTACAACATTAAGGCTACGTGTCCAACCCAATATTTTTGTGATAAATGACAAAGAAGTCAATGAAGTGTAGAACAAAAAAGAATAAATAGTAACAATTTGCATTTTGATTCAAATAACCAATTATGATAATTGTGTATGGTGTATGTTACAGTTTAAGTTATAAAGCAAACAATATGCAAAATATACAGTACTGTGTACTATAATTTATTATATAGTTTTTGATTCCAATAAATTTTTTAATCGCTTATTACAATATATTTTTTCTTTAGTAGTGATGAAACTACTGTACCAGCACAACAAGTTGGCAATTCCAGGAATTATTAATAATTGAATATTTGCCATAAAACATTCAAAATCTCAGGATGACGTGTTTTGAGTTTTTTAAATGAATGAATGAATTAATTAAATGAACAAATAATTAATAAATGAATGAATGAATTAATAAATTAATGAGCAAATCATGCTAAAAACAATTTTCTACGGTACCGGAATGATTGTTCTGATTTGCTCAATTAATTCCTATTAATTCATTTACTTTATCTCGTTGGGTTTGTTACTAAAATTTCAATATTCACATATACATATATATTCAAATCGAATATCATATATTCACATGAAAATTCTATTAATACGTAATAAGCTTTTATTATTTTATTTGTGTATTCTTCACACTATCATCAAAATTGGCTTTGCATTCCCACCGAAGTTTCCTCCTGATGATATGATAAATGATTATACATTGAATGGTTCGATTCCAATTGAAAGGTTTTACGTAGATGATACAAACGATGGCAGTTTAACTCATTTCATTTATTCTGCTAAATCACTGGAATCTTTCATATCTGGTGCTTCTAAGCTATTCAACCGAATAGAAGTAGCATCAAATTCATTTTCATCCCTAAAGAAAGATCAGTGGGTTCACTATGCTATGTACCATTATCGCAATTTTATCAATGGATCTCAAGTATGTGTCTTTGGTTCAGCAGAACCTTGGGTTGAAGCTGCCGCCATAGCACTTGGTGCAGCCAATATTACAACAATTGAATATAATAACTTGACTTACAACCATCCGTCTATAAAAACTATTTCAAAATATCAGTTTGAAGAGTTTTATACTTCATCATTTTTATGTGATATTTCTTTCTCAATAAGTGCTTTTGATCATGATGGTCTTGGTAGATATGGTGATACTCTCGCCCCACAAGGAGATTTGTTAGCGATGAAAAGTGTGAAAAGCAAGCTTATCATTGGTGGATTATTATTCCTTACCGTTCCCATAGGGCCTGATGTGGTTGTGTTTAATCTTCATCGACGATACGGTAAAATCAGATTGCCATATCTTTTAAGCGGTTGGGAAGTGGTTGAAAAAATTGCTTGGAATGAACAGAGAATATCGCAAGATGCTAATTGGAGACAGACATATGAGCCGGTGTTTGTGCTGAAAAAGCCTATGGAAGGAGAATTAATTGTTGAATTTTAGTCATAAAGTTAATAATTATAATATTATAGTATTGTGGTATCGTCTAAGTTACATGGATACCCAATAATCACTGAGTAAGATATATGTATTATTATCACAGTAGTATGAATGGCTCAATCTACTATCTAACTGGATGAACCATATTATTTTAATTATTTGGAGAGTATAAACTGGAGAACTTACACCATATTATTGGCGCTTGTATAAAGAACTGTCAAAGTTGAAGCGCTCAGACCCATCCATATTTAACCCCCAAAACAAATCTTCAGAGGAAATCCTAAGGTAACAAGCACTTTTACCAAGGATAAATGGAAAGTGAGATAAAGAATCAGAATATAATCCCATTCTTAGATTTTAAAAATTCGTGTTTTTAAATGAATACTGCATTAATTCTCGTCTCTTGACTGCGACTTCAGAATTGATTGAACTGGATAACGAATCATAATAATTCATTCGGGCATATATGATTGAATGACATTTATCAAACTTTATCAAATAATACATATTCTCACTAATCTTGTGCAATAAAGGACATAATGGCATGATGCGACTACATCAAATTAATTTTATGTAAAAAATTTTATGAAACTAATTTTGAAATAATAATAAAATATAATTATAATACGAAATTATTTATTATTGCGTACTCGTATGCATCAATTATTCAGTTGAAGTTATCAGTTTTAGAATATCTTCATGCTACTGGCCCCTGTCCATGCACATAAGTTAAATATTTCGATTGTTTTCAATTAATTAATTTATAATTTTTTATTATTATTCTATCTTTCATAAAATCACTATATTAACAATAATATCTTATTTTCGATGATTTATTCAATGATCTGTTATAGCTTGACAAGTTCAATCACGGGTACACATGCTTGATCTAGGACCCTAACCTAATTACGATTAAGAGTCGCTGTGATGCTGAGATTTCATCCTTTTAATATCCTGTAATATAACAATTACACATTTCAATTACACATATTTTCCTCTGAGGAGATAATGAGAAATAAACTTAAAATGATTATTATCATAAATCATTTCATTCGATGAACCTGTAATGATGAAGGATAATATAAAATAATATGACATTAGTTATTACCTTTTGTATATCTTCGATTGTTCTTCTGTCTCGATTATCCTGACCAATCATTAACAGAAAACAAGCTCAAAATTGTGCACAAAATAGTCAGTAAGTAACTACATATTATATAATATTATCAAATGCCTTTCAAAATGAAATTTGAAAAAATTAAGTTCTACAAAATTATTATTTCAGCAGTCTAGTTGATGAACGCATTTCTTCGAAGTGATAGAAACTTCGTTATTATCTTTTTATCATTTTTTTATTCTATTAACGACAGAAGTAGATGACTCACCTTGGTAATTTTGATTACGTCATCGCTTGGAAACTCTTCCATAGCTTTACTGACATGTTTCGATTTAGAAGCACGACTGACTACACTTCCCTTCCCAACGAATGAACCCTAACATTAGCATTAAATATAAATAATAAAAAACAATCATAAAATAAACAGTATTCATAGGACAAAGGAGTCACACGGAATCGCATCATCTTACCTTGATGTGTAAAATAGTTCCTTCTGGTTGAAACCCTTTTCTATAAACGACAATATGCCTCTGGTCAAACTCACCAATACTGCATGACACTAAATCCGAATATTCCTCAACTACATTGTGTCTATCATAATATAATAGATAATTGTAACAATAATAATAACAATAATGAAATAAATTAAGATACTATAATACAAACAATGATATATAGTTCGAAATCACAGGAATTAAAAGTTAACCAAGCTGAATAAGTTAACAATAAAAGTAATAAACCTACACGAAATTTCTAACTTCTTTTTCCATTGGCTCCAGGATCACTTCATTTACGGTTGAATCTTCCGTGAATGCTTGCAACTTCGATCTCAAATCTTCTTCGATTCTGTTTTTATAATACCCATAATTAATGAGTGAAGGTCGTGTTATAATAATCACTTACTTGGTTAAAGCAGTCTTACTGGCGTTCCGTGATTCTATAATTCGTTTCTGCAGTCCACTCACAGGCGATAAACGGAGTTTGTTAGACGCATCCATCTAAAATCATTCAGTCATCCAAATATAGTGAGTTATCATCATCATCATTATGATAATAATATGGCATAAATTCACAGAAAATCATACACAAAAAAGAATGACCAATAATATTATAATCTTGATAAATAAAATGATTCTATTATTACTTGTTTCAAAAGAGATTGAAGAAATCCCCCTTGACCACTGCTATTATTATTACTGATAGGTATAGAAGATGTCGATGTAGCATCTAGCTGAGCAGCTTCAATCTGACTTTTGCGACCTATGCCACGTAACCATTAGATATTATCATCAAAGAGTAAATCATAATTTGGTGTTATTATGGAAATGACATCAACAAAACTATCATTGAGCTTCATTCATTCCAGTTTCAGTCATTTCACAATAATACAAACAAATATGATAACAATTCTATGGCTATGATCAAATCTATCGAATATATCCAACAATTTTCAATGAATGAAGGATCACCTGATGTTGCATCGATCTTCCTATCATTTTCTTGTTCTAATTTATTTTCTTTGACAGCTCCTTGGCAATCTTTATTGATTATAATTTGATTGGGTTTTGAGAGATCAAATAATTTATCATTTCCAGTTAATGCAAGCAAGTCATGTGATGAAATGCATGTAATATATCGAATCAATTTCTTATCATTCGTATTGGGCGGGAGAAGGTACACAATTGCTTTATTAATTAACAAACAAGCTGCTTTTTTCCGCTCATATAAATACATAGCGTAGTCAGCTAGTTTTGATTCGTCAGCATTATTATTAGGATGAAAGCGAAACTTGCATCGAGCGATAGATCTGAAAATAATAATATTATTTAAATGTGTTAATAATTTTAATTACTATAAAGATACAACCAACCTATCCAAGATCCGCTGATCTCGAGTATATCCTGTGACTACCAATTCATTTACTATTGCTTTGCTTGGATCTAAAAATATACAAATTTGTAATAAACATAAGAAATATTTCAATTTGCTTTGCTGTGTATAACTGGTTTACTTCATTTGAATTACAAACCACGAATAAAAGTGCCAACATCAGATTTATTTCAAACAATCATTATCGTCATCCTCAACACAATAATTCACAAAAGCAAAGCATTATTAGCATATCAATATATTATATTACCAATGTTACACACCAAATATACATCAGATCATATCAAAATATGTGAATAATCTTGATATATTACATTAATACATTTTAACCACACCGGTACCTTCAATAGAAACCGAAAGGAAAGATGGATCTGCTACAACCTCGCAAATGTAAGTTTTCAGATTTTCTGTGTGAAGAATTATCATTACATGTTAGTTAAATAAAGGAAATAAAGGGAGTTGTATGATTGCAGGGATCACTGACGTTTTCTAATATTTATGTTGAAATTCACCTGCTGGTTGATCAGCTTGAACAAACAAGGTTGAACAGGTACGACTCAGCATAGCTTTTATTTAATAATTGAGGTTAGAAAGTACTGTAGCTTAAAGCTTAAAGTCTAGCAAATGTAATATTATCATCAACGATCAACAAACAACAAACAACTGTTTTTCTCAAACTGCAATTTTGTTTAAGCAACTGAGATGGTTTAGAGGTATGGTATTTACAGATTTACAATTTCAATGTATTATACCCAACGAATCTTGAAATTGCAGTAAATGGTTTTTATTCTATTTTTCTATTTTTTATTATTAGTTTTGTTATTTTTGGACTTGTCCGGATCCGGATAAGAAAAGCTGAAAAGCTGAAAAGCAGAAAAACGGATAAAATCATGAATTAAGCAATGTAAAAGCCATCCAAAGGTTAATCTAAAGATTGATATTTATATTGTGAGCGTATTCTCATATTTTTAAACAATAAAATTTGTTAAATATGTTGTATTTCAAAACTTACTTTTTATCGTAAATCGGTATCTGTTACCGTTACAGAAAAATAAATTGACTATATTGGAGGTTTCATGATCTCCATCAATATTTCTGTAACCATTAAGTGTTTTTAAACAGTATTTGTTTATATTTATATATCAAACACCTTTAGAAAAGGTCTATTTGATCGTTTTCCAGCTTTTCAGCTTTTCTTTATCCGGAGGTACAGGAGAACAGGAGAGCACTATTTCCATCATTTTTGAATTATTATTATATTTATTCTTCAAAGAAGCTTTACCTTTTAAATAGTACAGTAACTATTCCACAATCTACAGACTCCACAAACGCAAATCTTCGAAATACTTTTGAGTCGATAATTAAGTTGTAAATTTAATAATACCAGTATGCTGTGTTTTGTTAATGAAGTTATACTTGCAACTATTATATTGTTAAATGTGACAGTGGTTTTAAGCTTCACATTTTTTTCTCCGTATACTAGTGATATTAATAAACCACTTTCAAAAATTAACAAGTTTTTGTCAACGCCTATTGGATTAACAAAGTTTACCGGTGATTCGAATATGAACCCAATATCATTTGAAGTTTCCATAGTTAATCAGGGGTAAGTTTTTTTTTGAATATCATACCAAGATATGTTAAAATAGTGCATTTATAATCCATTGTACTATAATTGCCATAATAGAATTTCAAAAAATAAACACGCATTTGTGACCACTTCCTTACCCTGTAGTACTAACAGTATTGATGGTGAGTCAACACTCGACTTTGAATTCAGAACTTCCGCGCATATTTCCTACAATATCATATTATAATATGATATAATTTCATTATTTCTATTCTCAAAAAATATATCGATTGATATACAATGGGGTGAAAAATATGGATATTTGAAAAATCATAATTATCAGATATCCTCATTTTCAACTTCATACTCTATATCATTCTCTATGTAGAAGTAGTACCGTAGAAGTAGAACAGGACAAATGCTTAAATTTATTCTGCTGGTATTATATATTCTTGCATATGGATTGTTTTTATACAACTATTTTTAGCATAATTAATCGCGATAATTCGTATTTTAGGTGATAGTAACTTGTTGCTGCCAGTTATTCAAATTGAATATTGCCCTGGTTGCAGATGGATGTTGCGCAGTGCGTGGATGGCTCAAGAGTTGTTACTAACATTTGAAGAAGAAATTGGGGAAGTTTCATTGAAACCTTGCAGAAGCGAAAGTGGTGTTTTCATAATCAGACTAAATAATGATATTATATGGAATAGGTTGGTATAAATTATGCACAATATTCATTTGCATGAAGTGTTTGAATTGTGTTATCTTTATGATTAATAATTAATGAATATTTGAGATGAGATGATTCACTGACAGTCATACTTCTGCTTGCAGGAAAGATCCAAAAACAGAAGGATTTCCTGAAATGAAAATTTTAAAACAAATTATAAGAGATAATATTTCTCCAAAGAAATCACTGGGGCATTCTGATTCAAAAAAAATGAGACTAAAATCATAAACTTATCCACCTGCTGTCCCATTGTAATTTATTATGAGTCATTAAATTTATATTAAATAACTTTGATAATATTCAATTTTAATCTCAACATGAGCAGTGACTATATGAATTTTAGCTCTGTAATTATTTTGCGTAAAAAATAAAATGTTTTGGGTTGACTTAAAATTTAACATAAACATAATAAATCAAATTTCTAGAATTTAAGATGAAATAAAACCATCATTCAATTGCTTTGAATGCATCTAATTCATTCTTTCACATCAATGATTTGTAAAAGAATAGCAATTTTGTTGTGAATATAATGAGCATATGAAAGACTACAATTGATGATTTTTTTTTGTGACGATGATCATTTGGTAGTATTTCATACGTTCACAGCAACAATTATTATGACACATTCCATCATGCGGTAAACATAAAATATAAACAAAGAGCAAAGTCACATATCAATCCAACGTGTATTAGTATTATATACAATGCAGGTTACTCAATCTAGCGAATCAAAGAATGAGATTTAGAAGTAAGGTTGAAATATTTACAAATAAGTTTCGGAATCATTATATCCATTTTC
This sequence comes from Epipyxis sp. PR26KG, assembly GCA_015144975.1. Classification (NCBI taxonomy): domain Eukaryota; class Chrysophyceae; order Chromulinales; family Dinobryaceae; genus Epipyxis; species Epipyxis sp. PR26KG. The sequence continues at coordinate 1,939 of VKHH01006053.1, read as the reverse complement.
GTCTCAAATATAATGAAAACAATGATGAGGTATGGTAAGAAATATACTAAAAAAACTAAAATATCACATAGGAATAAATAACTAGGATAATAAAAATAATGACAAGCACAAATGAATGGCAAAATCAATAATGCAGCCAACCACTGACTAAAAATTATTATGATTAAATAACTTTTATTTTTTTTCTGTATACAAAACTTACAACTGCCACTTGATGGTATTGCCAATTAGAAGTGCAAAAGACATCCTTACGTTTAAAGAATTACATAAAATATTACATTATTTTTAGTTTCCCGATAATGTTATGATATTGTTTATTGTTTATATTCGATCATTTTATTGAATCGTTATTATAGAATGATTCACACAATGATTGATTAATTAATAAGTAAGTTAATATAATCAAAACTTGAGAAAGAGGATGCTGTCTTTCTCTTCATTTTAATTGAGAAAATCCAAGGAAATATATGAGGAACATTCTGTGAAATAGTTAGGATCGTTGATTGGATTTTCAATCTCATCCAAAAATGATGGGTTTTCAGGATGAACGATCACTTCATCCGAAGAATTTGAAACAATTTTGTTATTTCCAAGATTGAGTTGAGGTACTAGTTCCTCGTGATCCATACTACTACTTTGAATTGCAATGCCAGTACTCCAACAATCGTTCGTGTCTTCACTATTACAAGCAGTTGTTGCCAAGGAGAGTGGCAAAGTCGGTGCAGGATAATCAACAGATTTCAGCAATGGCGAGAAAGAGCTTGGAGTAGAATGCAGCGGTTTTGTTGCAACCGGGATTCCTGCAAGCATTCTCGCATCAACCATTAGTCCATTGTTGTTTACATCAAAATTGAAATTGGCGTTTTTGAAGCTTCCAGGAGCATTATTATTATGATTGAAACTCGCCAAATATTGAATATTCTTAATATCAGTATGGCCAACAGGAGACAAACGAGAGAATGAATTAGGGGTATTAAATGAAGTAGAAACAATTGCTTTTTGAGGAGAAAATTTGTTTTCAATCCCAACGGTTGTCACGTCACTGGTGTATGAATTTGTCAGATTGGACAGGTAGGTATTTTGACTTTTATTCCCATAACTATTAGGAATAAAATCTGTAGGAGAAATATTTGTGGCGATTGATTGTTTTGGAAGATCGATTCTATGCATTGAATTTGTATCCATGTTCTGATCAGATTTGTTAGGAATCGACACTTTGCCTCTGTGCATACCAGGAATCCACACCACTGCTTCTTTCCTGTAAGACTTAGTTGGGTTAGGATTACTACTCTGATTGATTATCTGTATTCCATTTGGATTAAGACTTAATATACTTCTCTATAAATTAAGTAATTCAATAAATGAATTTTTGGATATTTGTGGAAGTTATTGACATATGTGATACTTACATTCATTCTGACACAAATATAACGGAATTAAAACGCTGCAAATAATCTGTAATAATTAAGTATACTGTTAAGGAACACACTTTAAAGTATAATGATTAGAGCAAAATCCTTTTTCTATCATTTGATTCTGTTGGTGCATTAACATTAGGAACTAGGAATTTTGACAGTAAAACTTCCTTTAAATAGGAAGATAATACAAATAAAATTTATACAAACAAAAATATCTTACATTGTTGAATATTACTGTTATAGTATTTACTGTATTTTTGTGTCTTCTATCTGCTAAATTTGAATACAGGATTGCATGCAAGAATGATTACCTTATTTTGTAGGAAGGAATCTTTTTACAGTAACTTCACAGAGAAGAAAAGTAAAGAGTGAATAAAATGAACGAGCAAGACAAAAATACTACAGCTGCTGCACACAAGTCAAAAATTTGAGGATGTGAAAGAGAGAGTCCGGTTCAAATTCGGGTGGTTTTTTTTAAAAAAGCTCACTCGCGGGTGGTTTTGCGGGTGGTTTTCATTCAT